>JAHDVE020009097.1:0-197081 GCA_022606495.2 Halesus radiatus
GTTCAATAGATTGATTATTCCTCAAATAAAATTGGTTGCAAATAAGTGCGTGATTGGTTGACCTCGCCACGACAAAAGCACTGATGTCTATCTTGGATTGTTGACATCGAGTATGTTTGTTTGGTTTTGAAACTAATCCCGCCAATAAAGTTTTTCAATAAAATTGGGTCTTAATTAAAATTTTCAAAAAAAGCTTTAGAATGCGAATGTTTTTTTTTAAATATTTCCATCAGCCACGGAAAGTAAAAACATTGTGTATGCATAGAAAAAAAATGTGAATGGCAACGCCCTATTTTGTTGTTTTTGTGTAATGTTTTGAAAAACAGGCACAGGAGACCCGGCTTAACGCAACGTTCTGAAGCTGTTTGTGTCCACACTGCCAGTTAAATTGAAACAGCACTCTTAGAATGTGTGACAGAAAGAAATGGACAAAGTGCATTAACTTGCCACGTGCCATAAAAGACAATCCGCATTAGAAAATATAAGTGAAACTTTTTGCATTTAAAGTGTTTAACATTTTCTGAATATTTTAAATGAAGGTTATATAATATCTCACACCTGAAGGTTTTTTTACACCTCTATGAATACTTGAGCATTTAAACAATGTTAAGATTCAAATTCAACCGTTTGGTTTGATACAACTTTTTCAAAAAAATTTTGAAAACTGCCTTTGTATTTTTGTACATACATATATCATTATTTTGAAAGCAAAAAAAAATTAATAAACTTTTAGTTATTGTTTATAAGTGGGTAGACATATTCATGTTGATTAATGAGAAATCGTCGCTGTTCCTCAACCTTGTATCTACAAAATCATGTTTTCTCAGGAGATGAAACAAGTGTTTACAATATGCCAACTTTTATGGGAGAGACCTCGAAATACTAAACGAGATGACGCAGGAACAAACTTGACGTATACAAATGTTTTGTGGGTTTCGGGTATAGTTTTTTTGTACCTGAACGTACGGGATACGGCTTGTCGCGTTCGGGTGATAATATAGCAGCCATATCAAGTACATTCGCATGCGTAGGGCGGTTAATACATTACATACATATTAATTAAATAAAAAAGAATTGCTTTAAAATAAGGAAAATGGCGTAATCTCCTGAGAAAAAACGTTTTTGTAGATACAAGGTTGAGTCAGAATGCCGATGAAATGTTATTGCTGCAAATTCATCACTACGTATTTACCCTGGCAATAAATTCTAAATCAGAAAAAATAGTTCTAATCTCTGATTGAAAAGCGTGAAATTCAGCGGCACTAATTTAGTATTTAACTTATCAAGTCATTAATTCTTTTTTAATAGACAGCTAAAATAGTGTTTCTTTTTTTAACAAGTTTGTTAAAAACGCGACAAAGATATGTTTTATTTCTAGTGGAAAATTCACAAATTAATGTACCTTGCAGAGTTGGATTTGCAATAATGATAAAAAAGATAAATATATTTTCACAAAAGAAACTAATCACTGCCATAATAATAATAGTACATAGTAATTAGTGTAAAGGTGTGTAATACATATTATTAATGTGAAGCAAGTTTGTGTACATTATGGACGATTCATTATTATTATTTATACCGTGTATAATTATTTAAATAATTTATTTATTTTCAAATGTGATTATTAATTTCATGACATGTGCCAAAACATAACTTTACATTATTTAGTGACTATTTATAATAAATATTAATTTAAGCTACATTTTTAAATTGTAGTTTTATTATGAAAACACCTTTCGCAAACTCCAACCCCAGGTTAAGTCTATTTTTAAATGACCCCATTTTCCAGTTCTAGAAAGAACGACTAGCACATGAAGAAATTGGGTTATTCGGATGTGCTGTAGAATCAGGTCTCTTGTATTTTTTGATTCCAAAATTGCGTAGTGCATGAGCGAGGAATTTATGTATTGGATTCATAGGATTGGGGACCCCCAATGAAAAAGCGAAAATATCATAAATTGTGTTGCAATTTTTATTATTTTTAATCGGAGTAAGTTACTGATACTCATATTTTTTATTTTGGTTACAAAAAAAAATTGCAAGGAAAAGGATGTATATAAAAAACAAGTTAATTTCTGTTTAAACCTTTATTTTGTAAAATTTAAAATAATTACAACATTCAAATCACATATCAAGTCTTTTCATTCATTTAGGATTATGGACCATTCCTTTACATGTTGGGCCGTTCAGGCTTGCCAAGCTCTAGCAGAGTGCAAGAGGTAGCTCTATAACATCCTATGCAACTTTGAATCGAGAAAACTTTTAAGGTTAAAAAATATACGAGTTCAAAGCTTAGTTTTACCACGCTTGCCCCAAGTCTATAGCCACACCTAACATGGGCCAATAACCACGGTAGCCGCGGGTTGAACCAAAGCATGGGGTGGGCATACTAGGCCAATCAGTAAAAAAAAATACACTTGTATATATATTTAAGTTTTCTTAATTATAAAAGCTCTTCAAACTGCAGGGATTTTTGCAAGAGGGGACCGGGGTATTACTCTCCGAAAGGAATCACTTCCTCCGGAAGAGTTAACCAGCGCCACAATTTCAATTCTGCTACCGACAAAGCACAGCTTTGAGAGCTAAGGCATTCATTAATGGCCGCCTCTTTTCTAACAAGATGTTTTCAATAAATACAGAGAGACATTTTGACAACATTCACGCTTACACTGCCCTGACTCTGTAATAACATTTATTAAATTTGTGGGGTTTATCTTTACTGTATTCATATGGGAATATGGATAAAAAGATATTGTTAACATAATGTAACAAGTAATATTAAAAAATAATGGCAATATCGATGGAAAAATACAACATAAAAACATACTACACTACTTTATCGGGGAAATTACTGGATTTACTTATATCTTAAAACATATGCTCTCAAAATATTATATTATACATAGATCTTACTTTCACCTAAACAAAAAAAGATAAATTTAACATAGAATTTAAAACAAGTGACACAATATTCGCCGATAAGTCTTTTTTAAATTACGAAATTCAAAAAAATAAAAGCAGAATGAAAAAATAACCTAGCTAAGAAGAAATCACATGCGAATTTGTGTAAACCGATATAAGAAATTAAGAAAAATCTGTGAAGCAGATAAAGAGCAATAGTCAACAAAAGAGCCCTGCTTTTCTCAAAGCAGATAAAATAACTCGTCTTGAATTTTGAGAAAACCACCCATGAAATTATCAGGCAGGAAATTTATATCGTAAATTAAAAATCAGTTCAAAGAGTTACATTACAGAAGTAACAGTGATAATAAATTGATTGGGACAAGTTTTCGGTTGCAAATAAAATAAAATTGATAAAGGATCAATTAGGATTTAAAAATGATGTTTATTGACATTTATTTCCCGACCTGGACTATTAAAATAAAACTGAGACCTGAATGATAAAAATAAAATTGGATGCTGATTGATTAAAATAAAAATGTGGCCGGTGAATAGCGCGTTGGAACCTGCAATCAGCTCTTCTAGAGTTTGTTGGTTGGCTGGGAGTAAGCTTGCATCATTTATGTTTACATGGAGAGGTAGCCCTGGGCGCGCGACCTCCTGCGTCCCACCAGGTAGGCAATGAGCACAATGAGCACCAGGGCTCCGAGGGCGCAGCCCACGGCGATGGGGACAATGTCGGGCACGTCCACGTAGTCGCAGTCATTGGCTGGAAACACAAAACATATTCATTATTAATCAGTTCAAGGGAGACTTAAACTTCAAGATATTTTGAGTGAACAATCAATCTCCATGTCACATTGATGTATCTCAACTATAAAGCAGAAAATCTGTTTGTATGAAACAACACGATAGATTATCTAATATGCAAGCATCATGAAATTTGCACACATTTTTCTGTCTGGAAATTTTAGGTTAATGCCACTTTTTCAGCCCCCAGTCAAAATAAAGGTTATATTGTATGTTTCATATTTTCCAATCCAAATCAGATAACCTCACTATTGATGACTAATGGCGTGTCCACACGGAGCCCGTATTAGTTACCACTAGTGAAGTAGCTAGTGGTGACTAAAACGTTTAGTAGAATTTGTAGGCACTGGCCGCGCATGGACAAAACGCTCTACCGATAAGTAATAGTCACAATTTAGTTGACTGGAATAGAATGTATTCTATTTTTATGGGCAAGTAGGCCCCACCACCGCCTACACGAGCACCCTTGTAGTGTAGGTGGGGGCAGCTGTTGTCCACTAGCAGCATTTGGACACTCACTAATCTAGCATCACATTTGAATTCAATAAGCGAGTCGGCAAAGTTGTGCGGGTATCCTTGTAGTAGGTGGGGCATCATCTTACTAAAATACACTTTTAGACAGCACTGCTAGGACTGTGATTTAGTTACCACTAGCTACTCTACTAAATACTGGCTCCGTGTGGACACACCATAATAGCTATTATTCATGTTGACAATTTTTTTACACGAGATTAACATTAGGAGTTTGTGGCAAATTTGACACAGAAGTGGTGTCTTAACACTACCAGACCGATTGATGCTGGGTTGCTTTCGAAGGCAGGTGACAGAATGGGTGGAGCGCATCATCAACGAGTCATTCTGTTATTTATTTGAATAGAATATTTAGGTGAGACCATTAAACATATTATGTAATTAAAAACATAAATAATAATAATACACTATGATAAAGCAACCCACAGAGCGCTGTTTATTTCCTCAAGTGCTGTGCTGTGGTTTGATAACATTCCAATGTCATTGGGTTATCTACTTTATTATGATGTTGCTAATTATTTGCTTAGAATCCAAAAATTCTGCGAAAATATTAGCAATAGGTCACTGAGACAAATTATAATCTTAAAGTATATTATATTACATTTATTTTTGGCGGGACCACATATCAACATGTTTCGGAAGCGAAGCTACCCTCATCAGGATATACAGTATATTAAAGAAGGTTTTAGACAATACTTTTATTCATCCAGATTCCATATGGGTTGTCTTTTTCTATGGGAAATTCTTTAGAAAATTCCATACAAAAAGACAATCTATATGGAATCTGGACAACATTTGGCCGTGAAACGGAATCCATTCAAAATCATTCACAGCGCCGCCGCTGGTGAGATTTTTCCAAGACCAAAGATCAAACCAATAAATGCTGTTGATTTTTATCATTCAAAAAGCTAAATTCCAAACAGTTGTGAAATCTTTTGGAATTTTATAAAACGGAAATCTTTAACAATTTTGTCCCTACACCCTCCACTCCACTGTTGTTGAAAGATTCAGTTAGCCTTTTTTTACCATAATTACTACAAACTTTTATTTAGTCAAGTGGGTCGTACAAAAGGGCCCGAGGGCCAGATGCGGGTTGTGCACCACCCCTTTAAAGCAAAGTACATCCGTATCTGATTAATTAGTTTTTGTCGTTAATATGATTAATTTAATCTTAATAAACAAAGAGTGTAGACTAAATTCCCCCAAGTGCTGAGCATGCACATGTTCAGTCACACAATACATCACATGACAATAATATGTAACAATTAATATTTAAAGTAATTAAACACTATGTACGTGGTCGTAGGAATGATGAATACAAAAGTCGCATGTCATTATTATTATTGACATGAAAATAATAAATTCTTTTTATAGTAACTCCACACGAGGCCCTGAGGGAAATAATTTCCCTCGAGGTCTATGTCATCTTTGGGGATGCTGTGTGGAGGGTCTTTTAGAGGATAGGAAAGAGTGAAATGAAAAGAGTGAACGTGAAAGGTCTTGAAGAGACCCATGTTGTAGGAGGGAGGAAACACAGAGGCCGGAAGATCATCCCACAGCCGATCTGTTGAGCACAAAAACGAGTCGCAGAAGCGACCCGTTCTCATGTGACAAATGTTAACCGTGTGCAAATGTTGGAAATGCGACTGTGCACCACTGTTGAAGGAACCAATGATGCTAGTTCCTCAAAGCATCTTCCATTAAAATACCGGTAGAACAAGGACAGCATTCCCACATGACGTCTGTGCTCCAAAGATTGCAATCTGTTTGTTAGGATAGAAAAATCTATCAAACGGACTGCCCATTTCTGCAGTTAAGGGTTTTTTTATGATATTTTGGGACTCCCGACCAGAGGTAGCTCCCAAATTCTACAATGGGCCGCATTTGCGATTTGAACAGGGTCACCAGTTGTGTACTATTAAAGTATCTACGGGTTCTGTACAGTACGCCCAGCTTCTGAGAGGCTAACTTTACTCTGGCTTCGATGGAGCCCCCATGAGCTGGTCACTTAGGGTTACACCAAGCATATCAATAGAGAACTTGTTGGGAAGATTTGTTCCATTAAAGGAGACTAGATTGTCATTTCGATCCCTTTTAGACGTAAGCAGACATGATTGGGTCTTTGAAACATTAAATTCGACAAGGTTATTCTTACCACAAGAGGAAACCCTCTCGAGGTAACCGTCCATTCTCTGCTTCAAAGCCCTCCGAGTCGTTGGAGTTTATGTGCCCTTCGGGGACTTGTCAAACAAAAAGCGATCATGAATGTACTGTCATCTGCGTAACAATGGATTGGTGCACATATCAAAAGATCATTGATGTGCACCAAAAGCGAGGTCGGCGACAGACCCGATCCCTGTGGGACGCCAGCATTTATTGAATGCGAGGAAGAGATGAAACTGTCATCTTACCACTGCCAAAAGTGGTTCCCTTCTCGGTGTGGAAAGCCTGGAACTGGACATCGTTGACGGCCACAGTGGAGTTGGTTTCCTCGGACTCCAGCACTATGTCCTGCATCTTCACACAGCGGTAGCTCCAGCCCAGAGAAGTGGAGAACTGGTCGCCCTCGTGGCTGAGACTCAGGGTCTGGTTGATACCTAGAGAGCAATAAGGAAGATTATATACAAGTAAAGCGCATTTGCGGCATTTGTTGCTTTTCTTATTTCATCAAAAGAAAAAAGCAGTTGAAGCTCATCGGTTGATGGTAGAAACTTATGGTGAACATGCTCCAGTGATTAGAACATGTGAGACATGGTTTCGTCAATTTAAAAGTGGCGATTTCGATTTAACACACAATGAACATCCTGGTGCAAAGAAAAAGTTCGAAGACAAGGAATTGCAGGCGTTATTGAAGACCCAACCCAATCGCAACAACAATTGGCCCAAACACCTAATGTGACCCGAGGAGCAATTTGCCAACGTTTAAAAGCCATGGGAAAGATCCAAAAGTATGGAAAATGGGTACCACACCAAATGAACGAGAGACAAATCGAAAAAACCGCCAAACCGCCAAATCACCTCATACAGCTAAAGTAGTAAAGAACACTCTCAAAGCATTGAATTGGGAAATATTATTGCACCCGCCGTACTTTCCAGACCTTGCCTCGTCCGACTATCACCTTTTCGCATCGATGGGATACTCACTCGCAGAGCAGCGCTTCGCCAATTTTGCAAAAGTCGAAAAATGGCTCGTCGAATGGTTTGCCTCGAAAGAGAATTTTTTTTTTGGAATGGTATCCATGATTTGCCTCAAAGATGGGCAAAATGTATAGAATCCGATGGTCAATACTTTGAATAAAAAAAATTTGAGATTCCCTTGAGAATCAAGTGTTTTCTTTATTGGAAAAACCGGCAAACTTCAACTAACACCCCTGGTAAATGATGCTCTAATAGATATTGCTGAAGAAAAAAAATTATTGTTTTGAAAAAGTTAATTCTCTTTAGGCTTGGTCGCTGCTACATTACCGCAGCGAGTGATTGTAGTAGCCACTAAGCTATTGGAAACTGGATCTGAAAGTAGGTAGTAGAGTGAAATGTCCCACAGTCTATACTGATAAAAATATGGGAACTCGAGCGACTAGCAATTGAGATGTCAGACGAGGCGATAGTAGCAGTGTGTAGCGGCAACTAGATCACGTGATAGCAAAACTCGCGCATTTCTGGCAACTAGAATTGACCACGTTCTAATCCAGTAGCTACTATGTTTAAAAGCTGCTAGTCGAGTAACTCGCAGCAAGCACCTTGTCACATGAAGCGTTTTTGTTGCTACTATTCAATTAGCAGTGATAAAATCGCCCCATTTGACCTAGCCTTTACAGAGTGAGGCTAAAAAATTGAAAGCTTCGTAATTTATTTAATGTTTCAGTGAAAATTGTCAATCTTCAAATAATGTTGACTGTTATTGTTGTAAGTTGTCTGTGTAGTAAAATACAGCCAATTATATTCTTAATATACTATGATTATTATTAAATACATATGATCAGACATGTGGAGCGTTGATTGGAAAAACAAGTGCAACAAGTACATTATACAATTAAAATAATTAAAAAAATTGTTATCAAATTTATTAATACTATTAATTGAATGGCAAAGAAAACATTATTTACAATTTTTTAAAGATACGCAACATACTTTTTTTATTAATTGATTTGTTGTTAATCAAGCGCAATCAAATTAAATAGGACACAGATTAAACATTGATAAGAAATAAAATATGATAAAAATGTTTGTCTGTCAGAGTAAAAAAAAATATTGCTTTCAGTGTGTTATAACAAAAATGTAAACAATCATTATTAAAAACACATTTATAGCAATTAAATAATTTGCTCGGTCAATTCTCTTGCTTTGTTAATATATTATATTACTATAGTATTATATAGCAACATTTCCAATAGATTATAAGTGTACCTACTTAAGGTGAAATATGACTAGTTATTGAAAAATATTAATTTAATGATATTATGACTTTTGACAGGGAATAAATACATGTTATATAATTTATACAGGGTGTCCGGGGGTAAAATGCAGTAACTTCGGGAGGTGTTTCAACATGATGTAATAGATTGGCAGATAGTTATGTATGTGGGTAAGTGACTTTAATAATAAAACTTTCCATGTTCACTTAGCAAAGAAATATTATGCAAGTGAAATGGGTTGACGCTGATGAATTATTTTGCATATCTGAGCAGTGGATTAGGTCACCTCAACAATTGTAAGTGGACCTGATCTACCGAGTAATTATTATTATTTTGATAAGATGGCAACTCAATTGGCTTCCCAATCGCCGCCAAGCTCATGTTAACTAATGCTGAAAAATCCGTGCCTCAACTGCCAAGCCCATGTTTACTAAGGCAATTTTCAAAGGATTCAAGTAGATAGGTGTAAAAAGATAAAATAGTCGTTCAGTGGTCGGCAACATATGGGTGAGCATGTTTATATTTAAATTCATATCTTGAAAGAATGTTTTCAATATGTAATAGAATAAGAACAGTTTATTTTTCTCATAATACTAAATGGCATATTTTAGCACCTGTATATTTATAAGGCAACTCAGTTTTGTTGCAACCTCTCTTTCTTTCTCATAAATGACACGAGTTACAAGAAGAAAGTTTCCAATGGACCTCTCGGCAGCAGGAACACACAGTGATTGCTTATATGAAAAACTTGTACCAACGCAGAGTTAGGTTAGGTTGATTTGTTTCTACAGCTTGACAGTGAACTTTGCAGAAAAAAGAACTAACGAACGAATTAACTATTATTTAAGTCCATAGATTTTTTGTATCTACATTCATTAGTACGTCAAAATCTACACTGGCGACATCACTAACTGCGAATTAAGCGTATCAAACTGTATCCCCCCTGCTTATAATCACAGTGTAAATATTATGCATCGTGTAAGTTAAGAATAGTGAATTTTATAATTTATTAGGTATGGTTAAAGGGGCCTAAAACTAAAAAGTTAAGGCCGGCTTAACTACACCAACGCAGAAAGAAAGCTTAAGAATCTAACAAGCAAGACGGAGCTTACTTAACCTTTACAAAGCTGGCTTTTTCAACACAATCTATCCCACCGTGACACAATATTACGTGTTTTAATGAAACTTCACGAATCATATAAATATGGTATATTTACCAAGAGATCCGGGGAAGTGCTCGGCATCCTGCACGATAAAAGCATCCAGCTTCTGCAGGCTGAAGCGGCTGGTGGTGGCGTTCTTGTCGAAGGTGAGCGTGAAGTTGTTTGTGATGTTGGCGGGCAGATCGCTGCTGGCAGGCCACACCAGCGTGATAAACTGCGTCGTGTTGCCGCAAGACCCGGCCGCTACCTTTGTGGTGTTCTCGGGCAGGTCAAACACGGCGTAGTTCACACTATGGTCTGGAAACATACAGTCATTAGGATGACAATGTAAAAAACAAGACACTTATGTGTTATTATTCAGAATATTTTCAACAAATCCTAGGCTTTGCTAAATGATTCCGTAGTAACATAACCTAACTTTTCTAAATTATTCCGAATCGTAAGTACCAAAAATATTTTTGGGATGCCACTGATCTCTCCAAGCTATTAGTTATTAATATGTCTGTGATAAATAATATGTTATCCACATTTTTAGGAAAAAGCGTACATTGTTATCATCCAGGTACAGTATGGGAAGAGGTGTTTCCATAGATGGAAAAAAATATATATTGTCAGTGACGGCAAAATTTTCAGTTAACTAATTAATAATTGATAAATTATCTATTCAACTTTGATCTATAATCATCCATGTCTATTGAGGTGTATGTTTAACTAAAAGTAATTATTCTGAACAAATATTTAAAATAAGCTGATGTGTACCCGGCCTTGCTTAAGATTATTTTATTTTTTTGAAATAAAGTTACAAGTTGTGAATTCTTGCTTGTCGTTTGGGTGCCATAATTGATTTGACAGTGAAAATAATACCTTGAGACGACTATTACTATCTCTAAACAAAGAAACAAAGAAACATTCATTAGTAAATTTTATTTCATTGTAAACATTTATTTTTTCAAAGCATATCTAGATAAAAAATTTCTTAAGTGAGCACCCTACTTATGTTTTCCATTTTGAAAATATTCTACCCAAACAAACCTTCTTCTTTTGAATATGTAACCTGTGGCTAACCAGAGTGGTATACGAGGTGTGTTCAAAAGAAAATGTGAATTTTGAATTTTCGCAGGCTGTGTACATCGATTATCTTTTTTTTGTTGTTATGTTGGTACACATATGTTTATCATATGTTAGCATTATCAGCCATTTTGGATCAGTGGTTTGTTTTTGAGAACTGGAAAGGTTAGTCACGTTTTGTTTTTTCTTCGATTAGTAACAGTTTTACATATTGGATTTCATTCAAACTACTCTCTAAACCTTCCCGGCATTAATAAGAACAAATTGTGCTATTTTCAGCGAAACCGAGTAATTTTCGAGAAGATCAAACAAAGACAGACAGACAAACATTCATTTTTATATATAGAGATTATAGATAACTGTCCGCATTTTATTTTATTTAATGTGTAACTTTCAGGATTTTTTTTTAAAGTTTGTTATAATTTTACCATAATAGTTTGGTTTCAAAATGTGGGGTCTCTTGATTTAGTAGTGGGCGAAGCGGCTCGGTTTAGTGAGCCAGATCACTAAATCAGCTCTCTGTAAAGACAATCCACATGAAAACTGGACAAAAAAAGTATCGTGTAAGAGCGTCTTAAGAACGTCTTTAGGAGGGCCAAGGGAGCGAGGGTGAGGGAATGGTGCGGGGGGATGCTAACCGCCGTTCAATCAAGCCGGATCACCGAACCGGTACACTACAAAGAGCTGATTTAGTGATCCGGCTCACTAAACCGAGCCGCTTCGCTCACCACTATCTTGATTGACTGAGGGTTTTATAACATTGCATGGGCAGAAGTTGTGAGAGCAGATAAATGCAGATTACTTTCGAAATCGCATTTGCATTCCATCACCTAATCTTATCAGAAGAATAAATCTTCACAGGCTTGTTTGTATTTAACATTAATCATAATAATGGTAATAAAAATTATAATTTTGTTAATGAAGCATATCGGGTTATTGATGCCAATAATAAAAACAATTTAGGTAAGAAAATAAAATCAAAAACAATCAGCTGCCACTATAAAAACTCAAATATAAATAAAGAAAGCTGACAGGAAAAAGTTATGGAAGGTATTGTCCAAGTATAGAGTGAAATTCATTGCTTAAATTATTAGCTCATAAAAGTTTATACGACCAAAGGCATAATATTCCATACTTTTATCAGTCTCAAAATTATTTCAGTTAGATCAATTCTGTGGTACAAAATTATATTCCAGCACATTAATAACCCTATATATAATACAAATAGACTATAGCACACTTACAATACTCGTCTCAATTTTAATGAAGGATTAATGGTTCCTAAGCATACAAACAAATATGGACAAAGAACTTTAGATCACATGATTCCTAGCTGCTTAAATATGTTACCCGCTGAAATAAAAAAAAAAACTGTATTAAAACTAAACAATAAAACAACACTAACAACAACACTAAACAATAAATATATTCAATTTATTTTTTATAACTTATTGAAGTTTGTAAACCTCATTGTAATATTTAATCATTGAAGAAGATAATATTAACACATCCCAATTGAACCACGAAACCGGAAAAACAACAGAAATTAAAAAGATTTCAGTCGCATCTGGGACTCGAACCCAGGACCTCTACCTATCCGGGGTAACCGCTTAAACAACTTAGCTAATGAGACCAGTTCAATTTACGCCATCTACACTGATATCATACTTCAAGTTCAAGACTTTGAAGATTTCGTGGTTCATTTGGGATGTGTTAATATTATCTTCTTCAATGATTAAATATTAGAATGAGGTTTACAAACTTCAATAAGTTATAAAAAATAAATTGACTATTGATATTGTTCGCTGTTGTTTGGACTGTTAAAAAAATGAATTGTTGGTTGGGAACTGCCTCGAGCGCTAGGAAAGAGAGGGTGTTTAAGGGGCTATTTAATAACAAGTAAAATCAAATGAGATGTTAAAACCTTACTTACAAGCCTTTGCTATGAAAAATAGAAAACGCCCCCCATTTGAACTGCCATAAGTCAAGAAGCGGGTGTTTTGAGTAAACTACATGCTATGTTTGGTAGTAGTATACCAATGGTGTGCATTGCTCTGTGACCAAAGCTAAGCTGTGTGTATTTTTTCATGTTTAGGTATGTGAATTGAATATTTGAAAACGGGAATTTTATAATCATTTTCCGCTGATTATTGTGGCCAACTGAACAAATGAGCGTACAAGTGTTCCTTACCAAATTCATGGAAAAATACATTTTGACAAATGATCTTTTAATTTATTTTTATGGTTAGTTTTCCTTGTGGTATAGATAGTACAGCTTTTCAGCCTTTATAGATTGCACACCACTGTAGTATACACCCCTGCCTTTGAAAGAACATTCCGCAAATATGCCAGATCGCTCACTAACATTGTCGGTACAACAGTGAACAAACTTGAGTCTTCAGATGCACTTTTTGTTTGAATAATGAACTCCAGTCCATTTTTATTTTTTTCATTCAAACTTAAATACAAATAGTTAATTTTCATAGTTAAAATAATTTTAAAATCTGCCAAAACACTCCAAATCTATGTTTTGGTCAGTTTTGAGGTTAGAATATCAAATGTCAAAACAAGGATGAGCTTTACCGTAAATACTTTGACAATCTATTCATAGTAAACCAAAACTAAACATAAATAATAAAATTATGTGCCTTTTTTAGAAACTTTAACTCAAAGAATAATAATAGTATTGAGCATTAATATTATCATAATATCTGTATTGATAAATGGTTTGATCATGAATACTCTAATTTATTTTGATAATAATAGTTTTTTTTAATATTGAACAACAATTATAGAACTTAAAGTCACCCAAATTAAGTTAAAATTTCACCAAAACTAAAAAAAATTGATATTAAAATAACAAAACAAAAGCGAAAAACAAAAATTTTCATACTAATCCAAAAACAGAATGCTCACATAACGTCAGATGTTCCAAGTGCAATGGTACCAACATAACAAGGTGTTTTGATGAGATGGTTTTTATTCACTTTTATATAGCAATTTTTAAATTCTATGTATAATTACATACAATAAAAGTTATATATTCAAAATTGTCGTTTGCTGATCTATCTGAATACATCTTTTTAAAGTACTATATTTTTCACTGGAGTTCCTTATTCTACATAACTCTAACGCTAGATAACATCATAATTTATACTTTCAAATTGTAATACATATGTAAAAATCTTGATGCATGTTTATATATCGATGAATGTACAATTATTTATTTAATATCAACGGTATTAATATACCATAAATGATAATTACACGTCACATTTAACTACAAGCATAAATAGGACAAATAATTTAAAAGGGTAACTATTAAAAGTGGCATTAGGTCATACAATGACATCAGAGAGTATATAAAGAATAAAAGTTCATGAAGGATATAAAAGTAAAAGATATGCGTACATATAAAACATAGAGTGAACTTAAGTTATATTAATATTGATAGAAAAGTTCCCGCACCTTCCGTGCAGTTAAATAGATCCGCTACATCTGGATATCTATTACTAACTTCATGTAATCTAGGTACAAGCGAGTGTCTATAATGCTCAGTCCTGGTGTTGTTACATTAAATTAATTATATTGTAATAAAGATGCTAAATGCACAGTTTGATATACGGCAGGTGAGTTATAGTTGTTGCACGTCACCATACCCACTGTAACCGAAGAAGCATTTCCAAATTTGGTGGAAGTAAGTGATGAATTACCTGCGGCTTCGTAGGTGATGTTGAACTGCACAGCCATCTGCACAATGACACAGGTCTTGTTCATCGTCTCCCAGTAGGCCCACTTTCCCTTAGCTGCTGGGGGTAGGGGAGTAGTAGGCGCAGGAGGTGCGGGTGTTGTGATGGGGGCCACCGTTGTGGAAGGCGCCACCGTTGTGCTAGGGGCAACCGTTGTTGTTTTAGGGGCCGCCGTTGTGGAAGGTGCCACCGTTGTGTTAGGTTTTGGAGTTTCGATATCACTAGAAGAAACATCCAACGGGAACCTTTCTTTGCTATTTGCCAGGGCATTCTTGTGGGAGCTTTCATTCGAGCCTTCGGGGAGAGTCATCGTGGAATCACCGGTGGGTTTTTCTTTGCCATTTGAAAGCCTCTTCTTGTGGAAACTATCGTTTGAGCCTTGACCTGAAAGAAAAAAAAAATGATTGTTGTGAAATTACATAACTATACATATAATTAAAATTTAAATAAAAGTGAGGTGTATTTGTACACACAGTACTAGGTGTCTACAGTAGAGTACCTAGCTTAACAGTTGGAGTGTTAGTCACGAAAATTGCCCTGAAGCGCTTAGGCGCTGGGTTCTTCGGTATGCATTTATTGATCCTTACAAGAGCACACGTTCCATCTGAGAATGGTGTATTGCGGTTGGGTAAACTATCTATATTGTTTGTCCTGTTATAATAAATTGAATTGATCAAAGGACAGCGACATTACGGATGATGAGCCCTTCCATCTGATAAATGGAGACAGTGATGACGGAAGTCCGATTATTGGCCATCGCAACAATAGAATACTTATAGAAATTGAATTTTCCTCATATGCGCCCACTGTAAGAAAGGACTATATGAGCTTTGCACGGGAAAACACAATTGAATAGTTTTTTTCTTTTAAATTCTGTATATTTAGTAGTTGTTTTTTTATCAGATGCATGGGATATCGTTCTTTTTACGTTTAATTACAGAATCAATAAATTTGATTGATGTTTGTCCAAGTTCTTGCATTTTTATTAAATACCATATTTATTTTCTAACATAAAATACCTATAACATATTACATACCTACTTGCTAAAACGGTTAAATGCCTCAACCCGCAGGCCACCAGAGACTGACTATGTTATTTGCATGTTCAACCCAACATTTCCACAATATGATATATAAAAATGGTGGCTCCGATCAGTCACAATCATCGGGAGTCCATACTTACCATGACAAAAGGGATAGCATGAACGAATAATTATGACAAAAAATAAGTTTTTCAAAATAATACAAAGAAAAGTGTCTGTGGGTGTGTACATTTACATGAATACAAATCTACAGTTTTATTCCGAGTTTGATGAAATTTTGCACACCTGACCTTCAAAACAAGGGGAAGGTCACTGTCTACATGAGATTTTGAAAAACCACTCCGATCCCCCTTTGCCAGCCCTTAAAGCAGAATTTTGGTAATGTTTGATGAAATTTTACACACTTGACATTCAAAATAAGAGGAAAATTACTGGGTAAGTGGGTAGGGGAAACACATCACAACCTCAAAACTTTACTCCGAACCATTCATAACCCCGGGCAAAGCCGGGTACTTCAGCTAATAAGTAAATATTAATGATAATATTAAGCAGGTTTCTCCACACTGGTTATGACAATACTGTATTGTAAAATCTTTGTGTGCAGTGCCAGGTAACATTTCTCCCTCTTCCTGTATCAACTGTGGTTAGAGGTGCATAAATTTGGAAATAATCTTATCCAGCGAGCGGGCTGCCTATTGCTACTGTGGGGCTTTTATTTAATTTATTTATTTAACATCCGTTAGACAAACTACAAAAAAGTAGTTTATCGTGACTTTTTGAATTATATTTTTTTTCTGTTGTAAAATTAAATAAAAAAAATAAAAAAAAATAAATAAAAAATAAAAATTTCAAAGAATTGTAAACTGTGTTTTATGTGCCAGGGGCACTTGCTGATAGCAATCTTATATTTAAGCCCGCTCACTGAGGTAATGGAGGGTATATGGTTAAGACATAAGGGACAATATGGGTAATCCGAAATCACCACTCCTTATTACCTTTATATATTTTACCTAGTTATTTACCTTTTTAATAAAGTTAATGTAACCCTATAGTTTTTTTAAGTTCTCACTAAGTATATTATATACCAAAGGAGCTTTATAAGAAAAACTCCTTTGTCTAAAGGATGTTCTGGTATTTAACAGCCGATACATCAAAGAAGCACCCATTCCAGTGTTGGGTACTTTTGTTCTTTTGGCAGTAACAATGTTATTGAAATTTTTAAAGAGACCCAGTACTATATACAAGCGCCTTACCATCATAACGTTCTTCCTGAGAATTCAATTTTCTTGCAATACTAACCCAGATCTCACATGCAGCAGGTAGTTTCTGAATGTAATATAAAAAGTAGTCAAAGTCCCTTATGTTTTAATGCGCGTGCGTTTCAGTGCCCATTAACTGCTAGAATGCCAGGTGGTTATCCCTAGCGGATAAGCTACCAGCTCAAGCGCACTCGATTCGATTTTATGGTATTTTGAACCTTAAAAATGCTCCTAGCATAATAAAATATTTATTCGCTTGGCAAGGAAACATTACATCTTAATATTATTCTATCTTGTCGTTTCATCGCGTGCAAACATTTGTGGCCATTGTGGAAGCATCATCAGAAAATAAATCCGATTTTCAATAAAAATAATAAATAAAATTTGTATGATTTGTATAGTGCCGTTTCTGTGAAAAATCACCTCAAGGGTGCTGTACAAACACATAGATAATTAGCAATGCACTCTCTTATCACTAACTATAGTCAATCTATTATTACAAGTTACGGTAACAATTGCATTCACCTGTTCATCAATCTGTAATACCAAACTATATGTACAATGCATTGGACCAATTAATGTGATGCCGCCTTAAAATATACATGTTATTAACTTTATGCACAGGCAGGTAATATTATACAGGACCATAATAGTGATCTCTAATTCTCTAACTCCTTTATTTCTATCCATAGTAAAAATATGTCGATATTATGTTATATTACTATTTTTATTTAGAGGAAAACATCGTTATATTTTCATTGTGAAGGACACTTACTTAGCTTTATGAAAAGGTGATAAAACCATAGAAATATCTATCTTTATTTTATTTAGTTTTATAAAATGAGGGAGAAATAAACCTATTTCTCTGAATATTGGTGGCTATTCTATGCTATATGCATACATATTTCTCTGAATATTGGTGGCTATTCTATGCTATATGCATACATATCTCTCTGAATATTAGTGGCTATTCTATGCTATATGCATACATATTTCTCTGAATATTGGTGGCTATTCTATGCTATATGCATACATATCTCTCTGAATATTAGTGGCTATTCTATGCTATATGCATACATATTTCTCTGAATATTGGTGGCTATTCTATGCTATATGCATACATATTTCTCTGAATATTGGTGGCTATTCTATGCTATATGCATACATATCTCTCTGAATATTAGTGGCTATTCTATGCTATATGCATACATATTTCTCTGAATATTAGTGGCTATTCTATGCTATATGCATACATGTCTCTCTGAATATTAGTGGCTATTCTATGCTATAATCATACAATTTTGATAAATACACATTATCTGGTAAGACACGATTTACAAAAACATGATTTTGCTAAACAACTAATTACGAGTAATTACGAAATTACATTCAGATAGCACACGGCGTGCAACATACCATTTTTCCCCTGGCACACGAGGGGTTAAACACATAAATTGACAGTTTTTTTTTTAATTAGACCTCTGATACTTAAGTGTGGATACAACCGTTTGACATAAAATTTCCTTTGAAAAACAGGAAATAAATTATAACCAAAGCAACATAAATGTTGTATAGAAATAATAAAAAAGGAGCCAGTATTTTCGAAATCAATTCACAATATAAATTAAAATTTTGCACATATATAGCGTACATCCATATTTAAACAAACTTTTCAATGATTCAGACTCTTGACATGACCCGCCTCGAGTATTTGATTCTTTTGACTCGTGTCAGTCATGTCTTGCCGGGACATTCCCGACTTCTTCATCCGCTCACATCACATATTCTCCGGACAATCATATCTTCATTCCTTTGTTGGCCGGCTGTATGTGTCCAAGCCATCTACCAGGGGTGTTAGTTGAAGTTTGCCGGTTTTACTCATAGATGTCGCTAGAGATATGTATACATTTCTATGATTTGGCATTTGTCATATTTTTCTATGGACATTAACCTTCAAAAATACACATGTTACATTCTGCCAAAATAATAGTGTCATAGTTGGTTACCTCAGTGAATATGTCGAGTTTCGTTCCAAGTAAATCGCATTTGCGGCATTCGTTGCTTTTCTTATTTCATCAAAAGAAAAAAACAGTTGAAGCTCATCGGTTGCTGGTAGAAACTTATGGTGAACATGCTCCAGTGATTAGAACATGTGAGACATGGTTTCGTCAATTTAAAAGTGGAGATTTCGATTTAACAGATAATGAACATCCTGGTGCAACGAAAAAGTTCGAAGACGAGGAATTGCAGGCGTTATTGGATGAAGGCCCAACCCAATCGCAACAACAATTGGCCCAAACACTTAATATGACCCGAGGAGCAATTTTCCAACGTTTAAAAGCCACGGGAAAGATCCAAAAGTATGAAAAATGGGTACCACACCAAATGAACGAGAGATAAATCGAAAAACCATTTGTGAAATGCTGCTTCAAAGGTTCGAAAGGAAATCTTTTCTGCATCGAATTGTCACGGGGGACGAAAAATGGATTTATTTTCAGAACCCGAAGCGGAAAAAATCATGGCTATCAACTTGTGAGGCCAGCACATCGACTGGCCATAAGACAATGCTCTGTGTTTGGTGGGACCAGTGTGGTGTACTTCGAGTTATTAAAAACTGGTGAGACGGTGAATACGGATGGCTACCGACAACAAATTATCAATTTGAATCATGCGTTGATTGAAAAACGGCCAGATTGGGCCCGAAGACATGGCAAAGTTATCCTACAACATGACAACGCACCGTTATCCTACAACATGACTCATACAGCTAAAGTAGTGAAGAACACTCTCGAAGCATTGAATTGGGAAATATTATCGCACCCGCCGTACTCTCCAGACCTTGCCCCGTCCGACTATCACCTTTTCGCATCGATGGGACACTCACTCGCAGAGCAGCGCTTCGCTAATTTTGAAAAAGTCGAAAAATGGCTCGTCGAATGGTTTGCCTCGAAAGAGAATTTTTTTTTTTGAAATGGTATCCATGATTTGCTTCAAAGATGGGCAAAATGTATAGAATCCGATGGTCAATACTTTGAATAAAAAAATTTGAGATTCCCTCGAGAATTAAGCGTTTTCTTTATTGAAAAAACCGGCAAACTCCAACTAACACCCCTGGTAAGAGCCCTTTTTAAAAGCAATGTAAGAAATTCAGAATCCCTACATAGCAGAAGAATCTGTATCTATGACACACATATCGTGAGCACCTAGTCAAAGAAGTGTTTTTTGGGAGATTGAGCTTGAGGATTTTTGCATGGGTGGTAGGCTCATAGTTTCGCAAGTTAGAATATTTTAAAATTAAAGTATATATTGTTTCATATACGTCAAAAACATTACTACTTGCGAAGCTGTGAGTTTGTGTCTATGCAAAGGACTTCAGTCCTGGGCCCTTCGTACACGAGTCTAAGCAAGTATCCGATACCTAAGTTGAGTACTCACATTGTAAGCAACTTGTCGCGCACAGTCCATACACATCGCTACTGAAATCTCGAGATCCGTGTTGTCAACTATAAAATTTAATTTATTTTTATTTATCAAGATAAAACATAATTATAATAGATTGTTCAATTAGCGTCTCAATGGGAAAAATCCTGTGTCCAGACAAGTGTTGGAGGTGCATAAATTATGAAATAAGATTAAATACAGTATTAAAAATTTCCTCTAGGTTACCAGAAGACTTACAACTTATTTAAGTTACAAAATATATATACATACATATCGTAATAGGAAAGCAATACTGCTGTAACCACCACTACCCACAAAAATGCTCTGTATGCACTATTCCACAGGGATTTTTTTCTACATCATTTTATCTGGGTCCCGTGACTCTACAATGAAAAATAAGACCTATACGAAGTTGGAAAAAACTCTTCATTTGTTAATATTAAGTTTTTTAATTGATATATAAGTGTCAAAATCCTGAGTTTGTTTTTACATGGCTTTGGCTGCTGCAGCAATATTGTTTTCCTGCGACCATATATATAATATGTTAGTTTATTCCTATAAATAAAAATAATAATAAAAAATTGAGAAAGAATAGATGAAATTAAATAAACAAACAAATATAATATAATATTAATTCTCGCCGACTTGAATGGCGAAGCCCTCAGCACAGTGGTTGCCGAAGTTGCCGAAGACTGGCATCGACGAGTCGACAAAATGTCGGTGCGAGAAGAAGTCGCCGAGAATTGGATAATTTGTAGTATTGTGTACGAACGGCTATAGTCTGCCAACGGAGAGGGATCTTGAATTGACCACTTTTCGTTGCATGCTCACGATATATGAAATTTGTAGAGCCCTTAGAGAAATTAATAGGTAAACGCTATTTACAACTATTATCAGATCTCGCTACATCATTTCTATGAGCTATGGAACTTTGAAATATACATTCAACAGTAAAAAAATAATATTACAAAGTATTTGTTCCACATTTTTCAAGTATTAGATAAGAAAAAAAAAGTATTAAACTTAGGTATACTACTAGATAAGTTATAAAGCTAAATGTTATCATATTTTTTTTTTTAGTAAGAAAATATGTATTTAAAATGAGCGTAATTTTTTTGCACGCATTCGCAGGGCGGATATCATGACAAAAAATTGTACATATAAAGTCTGACCATTCATGTTCCCTGTTGATAAGGAATCGGGATTAGTCATCGCGTTCGATAGCAAAGTTCACAGTGGTACCTAGCAATGAGAATGACATGATTTTATATCCAGTGTGTATCTACTAAATGACATTGCACGTAAGTATTATCTCTCCCTGTGTTAGATATTACTTGTATTTGATCACGTTGCTTAGATAAACATGGAATACTGTTCAGCTGGTTAACTTGCTAATATTATTAATAACAGTATTTTATATTATTACTAATATTGTAGGATACACAAGTTTAGGCTTTGAAGTATCAAAACTGAGTTAACATCAAACAGTCTGGTGGGGGTTTCAGGGTGACAGAGGCCTAAGTGACATGGTAAAGTAAAGATAAGCCCCCGTGATCCTAAACCCCCGCTGCGTAATATAAAAAGTAGACGACTACATTGGTATCTTTATTTAACCGTCATCCTGCCAGGGAGCGTGCTATTTATCGGAAACTACCAATTAGAAAGCAGTATACAAATAAGATAAATATATCAGTTTGTGGGTGAGCGGTTCAAACTGTTGGGTTTGCACCCAGGTGTAGTGGGTTTGGATCCAGGGTTGGGAAAAAAAACTGAATTTTTTCAAAAATTATTTGCCCAGTGGGTTCTTTAAGAGTGTTTTTTCAGGGTTTTTTGGGCTTAATTAGAAGAAAGTGTTATCAAGTGTACGATTTATGATTTGTACAAATTGCTGATACAGACTTTATTTGTAGTTGAACATCTATGAAGTGCTATTTGACCTTATACTAACGTTTATTGATTACATTTCAAAAAACATATTGAAATTGCTGATATTGAACATTTATGGGAAAGATGGTAAATGTAACATGAACAACAATATATCATTACCAACAGATTAAACAGTTGCACCCGGCGCTGATAAAACAAAACAGTTTTGGACACACGTAAAAGGGACACAGTATATACATTGTGGTATGAATTGAATTGCAGACTCTTTTGCGTATGAGAGGAAATTACCATTTCTACTATTCGCGTCAACACAGCGATTAACATAGGACTCTAGGACATTAATACTGTATCATAATGTCTACTTAATTAAATACATTTAGGTTCCTGTAACCCAGGATGGTTATATTTTCAACACACATTGTTTTATACACTCATTTCATAAATATTTCCTACTTAGTTTTCTTATTCTACTATATATATATATATATATATAGGTAATTTTTTTACATTTTATTACCTAAAATCAGTCACAATTACGGCACTTAGATAAAAATGTAATAGAATTGTTTCATAACTCTTACCGTTAATTATTGTTTTCATATATATGTTTGTTAAATATATCGTCTCAGGAAAGCAATACTGCTGTAACCACCACTATCCACGAAAATGCTTTGTATACACTATTCCACGGGTTTTTTTCTTCTGCATAAATCTATCTGGGTCTCATGACTCTACAATGAAAAAGAAGACCTGTACGACATTGGAAAAAACTGTTCATTTTGTCAATATTACGATTTGTAATTGCTACAATAAACCTGAAAATCTTGCAATTTTTTAACATGGCCTTGGCTGTTACAGGAAATATTGCTTTCCTGCGACGATATGCATAGTGGATTTTACCCGTGAAAACGCACTAGATCTTTTCAGGTAGGAAAAAATCATGCCAACCCTGGTTCGATCCTCTTCTAGCTAAGTCATCCATCATAGCATAAACTACAATCACAGCTTTTAATGATGGTAATAGGGAGAATTCAAATAATGTCAGATTAGTCATAAACCGGGAAATTTTGCCTTCCTATTCAAAAATTACAAGCAATTATTTTATTTTAATTAGTAGGAAAAGCAACTCCAGAGGCTGCGTGGCGAGAGGCTGCGCCTGCAATGGATGGAGCCTACTGAAGTAGCTGGAATATGGATGCCTGGAAGCGATAGTAAATCTAGCACAGTGATGCATAACATTTTTAGCCAGCAGGCCAATTTACCAATTTTCAATGTTTGCGGGCCACACGGTACCTACAGTTTGACATCACTAACTTTGCAGTCGATGGCGACGCCAGTGTAAATTTTGAATATGAATATAGGCATATAATAACTGGGTACCTACCTAAAATTTCGCATTTCTTAAATTATTGCTAAACCTTTAGATGACAAATCGAAAATTATTCAAATTTATATAATTTATAAGTCACGGTTTGCAATTAAAATTAAAACGGTAACTATTTAATAAAACAATCACAGAACTCGGAAAAATCGGAAATTTGAAAGAATAGCGGACATTACACATACTCTTTAGAGCGAAGATCACATCAGATTTCATTCCAATACGTGCTCCGAAACGTATGTGTAAGGGCAAGCGACACGCAGACCAAATGCCTAGATCTCTCTTTGTCAACGATTGCCGTGCTATGCCTTTGCACGCAAGTGTTTGAGCACTTTGGAGAGAAGATCGAGGTGAGAAGAATTTAGGGCAGCTATTTCAAAATATTGAAGACAGGCAAGTTTGTCGCGATACCCTCTAGTATTTTGTAAAAAAAAAAAAAAAACTTTGTTAATAGCAATATAATTTTTTCTGGACCCAAGAACAGCCCAACAATGAATTAATTAATGCTGTTGATTTAGATTTATTTTAATTAGCCAAGTGGGCCGCAGGAAAAGGCCCGTGGTCTGCAGGTTGTGCAACACTGATCTAGCATATTCTATTTCAATTTAATTTTCATGTATAATATTGGCAGGAAGCGCGGTACCTCTTTATCAATAAAGTTATTATCACTGACTTGCCAACCAAAGGTCAAATGTGATTTTGTTAATAGGAGTAATAATTGGTGCAAATAGTTTATTGCACAATACAGTTTATTACTCGATCTCAGTCGGTCTATCAAGACATTAATCCTTTTTCTTATCAGATTCTGAAGTCAAACATAACCTCACATTTGAATCCAATAAAAAAGGTGTTCTAAAATCAGTGCTGCCATAGTATTAAAAAAAATCCATTTTATTATTTCTAGATTTTGTTGACAAGCTTGAAATATTATTCAGAACTTATTTACACAACAATATTGACAAAATATTATTTTCCTACCACGCCTACAATAACTGAGATCGGGAAGCACATTTGCCAGATCCAGTCAACTAGCTCACAACTGGGGGTAAAACGCACAGAATGGATGTTTCTTCTACATTTCTCAGAATGGTGTCTAATAAAACGGAAGTCATACCGATACCGATATGAGTGACCAAAAATATTGCAAGAAATTTTAATTTTCAGTCATTATTATATCAAAGCCAAGGCTGACTTAGTCCTCCCTCATGACACAAGCAACATCTTCCGCTTACTGTGATAGTCATTTCATTGCCGGCAAAACGGGCGTTTATTGGGATATAATTTTAAACATTTTAGTGGTAGACAGTGGTGGCTCGTGACTTTTGAGTGAGCTAGAGTGCTAAGATTGAAAAATACTACGTTATTGATGTTGTTGAAGCCGAAAATAATTTATTTTTTTTCCAATCTAAATTTTTTGTATGGAAATTTAGATGGTTTGAATTGAAATTTTGAAAAAAACATAACAATAACGTCGTATTTTTCAATCTCAGCACTCTAGCTCACTCAAAAGTCACGAGCCGCCACTGGCGGTAGGAGATTTTCAAATTTTGTCGAATTATTCGTAACTTGAGAATATTTGTCTTTCTAAAAATAAAATAAAATGCAATAATAATAATAATAATAATAATGTTCAGTTCAGTATAGAAATATGTGCATAAAAGTATTATGAATTTGTCAACAGTCTGATCCTTTGAGTAATCACTGAAATTTCAAGAGTAATATTTATAAATAGGTCGATGACTTTAACAATTTTTATCGCATAATTATTTGATATACAAGTATGAACCATACTATTGGATTTTTCTTAGTACATTCATAGTCATGCTTGCTCCCAAACATAATAACAATAACTAGCCTCACTTTTTTTTTTATACCTCTCCCATATTTTGTTTATTATTAAATGAATCATGTTTGTTCCTACTTGTTATTGTTAAACTGATTGAATGGTTTGTCACAAACGCCAAGTGCTAGCTGATTTCTTCACAAATTCCTTTGATGGTTACAAACCAAGTCGATATAGGAAATGCGAGCGAGTACGGCCAAAACAAATGCCCCCAGATTTTTTCATAAAAAGTGTGAGGCCCTTCAGGCATAAACATGTATATTTATTTTAAATTAAATGTTTATATATTTATTTAGACTTTATTATACACACACAGTACATTTTATTACAAACTAGCTGATGTGTACCAGACCTTATCGGGATATATTATTTTTGGAAAAAAATTATGAAGTTGTGAATTCTTGCTTGTCGTTTAGGTGCCATAATTGATTTGACAGCGAAAGTAATGCCTTGTGACGACTATTACTATGTCTAAACAAAGAAACAAAGACATTCATTTGTAAATTTTATTTCATTCCAAACATTTATTTTTTTAAAACATCTAAATAAAAAGGTGTACCTACTTGTGTTTTCCATTTTGAAAATATTCTACCCAAACAAGCCTTCATCTGTGGAATAGGTAATCTGTGGCTAACCAGAGTGGTATATATATAGACTAAACTCAATACAACATAGGGAATTCAATGTTTTTCATATTAATTTTGAAATGTTATAGCAACAGTTTTACATATTGGATTTCATTCATACTATTCTCTAAACCTTCCAGGAACTAATAAGAACAAACTGTGATATTTTCAGTGAAACTGCTCAAGTAATTTTCGAGAAAATGGGGGACACACAGGCAAACACTCATTTTTATATATATAGTAGGCATATTAAAATTAACATAGTTAAAGCACCTATCACGTATGTCCTTACATTATCGTAGTAATTTTGTCTCGGATGTGAACGCTTAACTAATGAGTGTAGATGTGAGTAATAATAATAAAAAGGAAGAAAGTGTGTGGAGAGATGATGTGGAGAAGTGTAGAGAAATTATAAAATAAAGAATTATGTGCTCACGAATTTTAATTGACTTAATAAAAGTTTTTTGAAAAATTAAGTGTAGTTTTAAATCAATTAATATCACACTAAAAAAAATTAATAAATTTGTTTTGTATGTTAGTAAATCATAAAAAATGTATAAGTGTAGTCATTTTTCATAGTTGGTATATGTTCTGTCTCGCGAGTAATTGGCGAGTTCTTTGCTGCATTAGTGTTGTTGGCTTTTACATGAAGATTATACTAACAATCCTGTTATTTATCCACAAGGGTTGACAATGAGAAGATTGAACCAACGTACACTAGCTCGGCATCCACTTCTCATTCCATTTCCTTTCATACATAGGTATTCTCCTGTTATAATCACTCTAACATGACCTGACTCAAACATTTGATTCAATTTATTGTGTCATGCCTTTCTGGAGCATCCCCGACTTCTTCCATTCACTCGCTCATCATTATAACATAATAATAATAATAATACTTGGATGACTTGTACAGTGCCGTTTTTGTGAAGAATCATCCCGAGGGCGCTGTACAAATACTACTTGCTAGGGTTTATCTTATTATGTACAAACAGAAACAGGAACATACTTACCTTGTAGGTCACTCCAGATTAAAATGTTAAATTACAAAGTTATCGCTCGAGAAGATATGATTTTGCACGCAAGGGACACAATATTAGAAAACACTGCACGTTGCGTGATATCGGAGTTACTTTTTAAATCCTATTTGTCATTGATATTATATTTATTAGAAGGTTATTGGCAAAAGAAGAGTAGGTATTTATTTGAAAAATTACTCTATTTGAGATTTTCGATTATAATTATTTACAGTTACAAATATTTATAGTTATTTACATTGTCACAGACTATGAAAAGTTTCAAATTTTTCCATTAATTACTTTAGGTAGGTATTAATCGCTAGCATCGCTATGTTAATTAGGTATGCAACTTAATTTCTTTCTACGTATATCCGCTCTAAATGTCCAAACCATCTAAGCATCCCTTTCTTTATGTTATCCATTACGCTTACATCGGCCTTGCGTTCATTTTGGATCTCGACCACATTCATAATACGGTTGCACAACTTTACCATGCACGCATCGCAAAGATCTCATTTCTACTGCTTTCTAACTATAACATATCCTCCATCACAACACACAAGCAACATTTCCGCTTAGTGTGATGGTAGTAGATTTTCAAATATTGTCAGACATAGAATAAAGCGGCACTTCCCAACTGCCGGTCTGCAGAAATTTTCTGCCTGTCCGCTTATGGTTGTCACCTGTTTTAAAATGGCTGTGCCAAAAAAAGAAAAGCGTCTAACACCTCGACACCGGTGATGGTTCTAGCCTAATCCAGTGTAAGCTAAATAATTTATTGGTTTCAGAGGGACAGCCCCAGTGCCCTAGCGACGATTTATCCTAAGTTTTCTCATATTGTTTATTTTGTACCCTTTTGATTTTTTAATGTTAGCAGTATTCCTCCGCATCCCACTTGGTTATCTACGAATGTGCACAGCGGAGCCGCAATATTTATAAAAATCACTTTTGTCAACCGTAAACCTCTAAGCTAAAGCTATGCAGGGACACTTGAGAGTTTAGAATCATTGACAATTTCAGCTTTGTTCAACTAAAGAGTCCTCGACGTGCACCCTGAAGGAGTAACCATAAATTACTTATACAGGGGTGGGAAAGTGGTGGGTAACCTCAGCTGCGCCAGATATTTCGCTGAGGCTAATTTCCTTTATACAATTTGAGGCTAAAATTAATTGTTAAAATTAATTAATTAAGCCTTGTCTGGCTAAAATTAATTTAGCCGGACAAGGTTTAAATGAGATATTAATATTATAGTGTCAAATAATGCAATAAAATGCGCACGAACGCCCCTTGAATTTGAACAACGGTGGAAAGTGTCTCACTCGCTATACCGCAATCATTCCATCCTTGACTCTCGCTGTCCCATACAAGTAGGAGCCCACCAACAAACAGATGTTGTCAACCATTCGCGCGTATTTTCTAGTATGTGCATCAATTTAGAATTTTTTTTTATAAAACTAAATTTTCGTGTGCAGCATGTCATAATCTGCAATATTCATAAACACGAGATTGCATTCCATCTTATTTTTGTGTTTGTATTTGCAATAAGACCATTATGTCTACCTGTTGTAATGTAAGATTAAAAATTAATAAACAAAATGTTTCTCCAATTTTCATCGATCCGCATGCTTAAGATGTTGGGAAACGCTGGAATAAACAATACACACTAAAAGTGCCTTCCATGTAGATTTAAATAGAAGTTGGTGTTGCCTTTGACATAGTACCTTTTGGTTCTAGTCCCGAGAGCCAATGAAAATACAGGGCTTTATCTCCCCTACACTGCCTGCATTGAATATTGCCATTCCATTTCATCAAAATGAAATGATGAAATATTCTTTGCGCTGGAAATTTTAAGGTCCAAATGCTAGACTTTTGGATCGCGAAACACGCCCACATCACATTTCTTGAATTCTTCTTTATTTTATGTAGTCAGGTTATTTGTAACACAGGAATATTTTCCTTTGTCCTTTCCTCAACCGCCGATCCATTGGGTTATTATTCAAAAAGTAGGTAAAAAAAAAAAAAAAAAAGGCTTCTTTTCATTAGATTTCGCAATACGTGTTTACAATATACCAGACAAAATTTTTACATTACAAATTTTGTCTGGTATGTCTCGTTTAGTATTTTATGTTAAATTCTAAAAGAGATGACGCAGGAACAAATTTGACGTATATGAATGTTTTGTGGGTTTCGAGTATAGTTTTTTTGTACCTGAACATATGGAGTACGACTTGTTGCATTCGGGCGATAATATAGCAGTAATATCATGTACGTTCGTATAGGTAGGGCGGTTAAAAAAATAAATAATAATAATCAAAATGACACCTTCATTGTCCATAACGCTGCGTTAAAATGGTGCAAATAATTTCAACATTATTCCCAGCACATTATTATATAGATTTTCTATTTGCAACAATAAACATTGTAATTTATTATGAATAGTCATGATACTGGGAACATTCTCAAACATAAAACAAGATGTTACTCATCACATTGTTGTAAAAGTCTGTTCAGAAGGACTACAATAATAAAATATATTCAGATACTAAAGCCATGCAATCTCACATGTATGTGTGTACCACATGCGGCCTGTCATGAAAATAGTGATAAAAGATGATTGTAACAATATTATCATTTTGTTGTCACAAGTATTCTGTTTCATAAGTGGGTACCTAACTACCTAATTTGAAATTAGTTCTACAAATATCGCTGGTAACAATAAATTGATGAAACTATGATTTAGAAATTATTATTGTCAATGATTGGTAGTAGCTAAGTAGGTAGTTTTTTTTTTTACTACGTACATCTGATGAGAAAATGTTTTAGGACAGGTTTTTAGTAGTAAAGGGACAATGTTGGCCCATTGCAACTTTTATAAAGCAATATAGTGAATGTATACGACAATTTTGTGTACTTAAAGGTTGTTAATTCCAAGGATAACAACATGTAAAGGAAAAATAAACTTGGCGCCAGCCAAATATTGAGGCAAAAATATTACAACATCTGCATAAAAGCGTACAACTGTTGTAAAATATCGTCAAGTGATAAAAAAAATTCTAGAAATTTCACAATTAAGTGTTTATTCGACTCAATCTTGTAAACAAAAACCATTGCAATTTGCGGTAGGTAATCCAGCAAGGCGAGCGACATTATGGCAGAAATATCACCTTTTTTTTTCTTTCACACCTCTACAGGAAAGGACAAAACTTACGTATTGAGTGTGATTATTCTATAACGAGTATGTGATTGTACAAAAAAATGCAATAGTGCGACAATCGGATCTATTAATTACTATCCAACAAAAATCTGTTTGGAAAATACCCATTTGATTGAATTTCAAAATCTAGACAATGACTTTCCATTCGTTTGTTATAAATAACTTGTAACGCAAAACCGACGCGTTGAATAATAAAGATCACTCAAATATTACAAAAAGGTAACAAAGACAGAATGCAGGGATCATTGCATCGTAGGAAAAAAATCAAAATGACAATAAAAGACTCCCAACAGATTTAATGTTTTCGTAATATCCTTACCTTGCACGGATGCCAAAAATACGAAAGCGGCTAGCACGAGGAACTTTGCTCGCACCATGATTATAGTTTTTTCTCTAAATAGTTCTACAAAACTATGGAAAATTTAAGACGCTAATGTTCTGAGCACTATTCACCGACTCCGCGAGTTGTGATAACACGAAATAGTAAGTTCTCCTACGAACAAACTGTTTCAATATGGCGATGGATTTTATCCTCTTCTAACTCGACGGCTGGCCCGGAAAAGAGGGAGCTAGACACATCGCATACTTGAATCAGATGACTGTCAGAAAATATTTGTCACGTTAACCAACTTAACAACACGTAGAATAAACGTAGCGGGATATACGAATATTCAAATACCTGCACTGTTTTGATATTTTTGTACAATACCTTAGCATAGCCTACCTACGTATAATATATAAATATTTTTTGTTTTATGGTTTTTATACAAATCTTTATATTGTGATAATGATATATTTTAGTAACTAATGGAAATATTGTATGTATACGGAAGATATTATATTGTTTGTGATGTAATACTGTATTTTCAAAAACATCAGAAAATAAGTATTACAACAATAAAATCTTTTTACTCTGTATTGCTACATATTTTTATTACACTTTTTCTTTCATGTACCATCTAACGTTGTTATACTCGGTAATACTATTATTTTCAAACGTTCATACAAAATTGTAAATTATTCTACTGAATAAAATTTTATTTTATTTCGCTGGGTAGGTACTTGACGTCTCGTTGATATATATACATATATGTATATTTTTAGTTATATTTTAAGTCTCAAAGCATAATCGCCATAAACAATCAGTATAGTCCCCTAAAATTTGTGTTATCGACAGTATCACTAGAATACAATAAGATGGTTTTTCAGTTACCTGATTAACCTATTAGATAAGTTATCTAAAATTATAAATAAAATCTTGTTATTTAAAATTAATAGCCTGGACTCGCCAGAGCTCATTAACTTTATAAACATTCACATACCATCAAGACCAACTCGACAAAACGATTTTTTTTATTTGCCCACATGCAGGACCAGTCTTAGTATAAATTCTCCAATCCCCCGTGTTAGTTAGTGCGCTAACGCACAATTTCACAATATTGACATTCTTCATAATTCCCTTTCAAAATATCGAACCGTAATGCGTACTAGTGGTGGGCGAAGCGGCTCGGTTTAGTGAGCCGGATCACTAAATCAGTTCTTTGTAGTGTACCGGTTAGGTGATCCGGCTCGATTGAACGACGGTTCGCGTCCCCCCGCACCATGCCCTCTCCTTCTCTCCCTTGGCCCTCCTAAAGACGTCCTTAAGACGCTCTTACACGATACTTTTTTCGTCCAGTTTTCATCTGGATTGTCTTTACAGAGAGCTGATTTAGTGATCCGGCTCACTAAACCGAGCCGCTTCGCCCACCACTAATGTGTACGACCACAATTTGATGCACGAGTATAAAATGTATCGACAGCTTCTCCTGTCCCGATCCTATCTTTCCCCCCCACCTTCCTTCTTAATTTGTTTTTCTTATCTTCTTAATCTGTACTTAACCACTTTAGCACAGGAAACTTTGTTGGCTTACCTTTCGTTAAACTTCATTTGTATATAAATTTGTATTAAAAGCTGTTTGTTTCTTACGAATAAATAAATAACATATGTGTATTCTCACTGTAGGTATTTACACAAAGGTCACACAATCACGCCACGGATCTGCATATCTACTTAACTTTGCGGTCGGTGGCGCGGCTAGTGTGTTTCATATGATTTGTCGCGCTTAAATTCGCGCTTAAATTATGTTATCCGTCTAGTCTACAATAAATCTTTCTGCTATTTCACACTTTAAAGGTAACGTCTTCGAAGTACGACAAGATTGTCAATATAAATGAATAATTATGTACCTACCTAAATTTTATTTTTCCGTTAAAAATATAATGCTGTTCTGAATTAAACTCAAACCACCAAGAACATAGAAATTCTATACATATCAAATTTTTTACACAAATTTTAAAACTCGATTGACTTTGAAAATGGCAATTTCTCTGCGACAACCTGCGAAGGTAACGAACGAAAAATTGAAGTCTCCGGTTACGCCTTTTACCAAACACATAACATAAGAGGTGTGTTCAAAAGAAAAGGTGAAATTTGAATTTTCACGGGCTGTGTACATTAGATTATCGTTTTTTTTTGTTATGTTGGTGCATATATGTTTATCATATGTTAGCATTATCAGCCATTTTGGATCAGTGGTTTGTTTTTGACAACTGGAAAGGTTAGTTACGTTTTTGGGTGTTCTTCGCCTTAGCCCATAGATATAGCACTCTGGTTAGCCACATATTGCATATTCAAAAGAAGAAGGTTTTTTATGGTAGAATATTTTCAAAATGGAAAACACGAGTAGGTAGCTACTTAATAACTTTATGATTTAGATATATATATATTTTTAAATAAACGTTCGGGGTGAAATAAAATATTCAAATGAATGTTTCTTTATTTGTAGATAGTTACTTTCGATGTCAAATCAATTATGGCACCCTAATTACAAGTAAAAAAAACAGCACACATCACCTAGTTATTAATAAATTAATTAAAAAATACTATGTAATCACCACTTTATTAATACATACATATCAACGTGTTTCGAAAGCGAAGCTTTCCTCATCAGGAATATATAGAATACTAAAAAATAATAATGTCATGAATAGACAAATGATAAACATAGAACACAATAATCTAAGAATAGATAAATTATAAACGTAAACAAAAATTTATTGGAGTAGGTAATAATTATTCAAAAATGTTAATAAAAAATTATTATATAACATTGAATAAGAAATTTATTTTACAAATTAAAAAAGAAATTATTGTTATTATTAATATTAATATGAAAATAAATTCAAGAGATAACTATTTTGGAAAAAAATTGATTATTAATTATATTTAATTTACTATTAACACTTTCTCTGATTTCTAAAATTTCAAATTTGTCTAATTGTAAAACCGGTTGTATTTGAATGAAAATTTTTAAGCCTTTATTTATATCAAACGAATGATTGGTTTACAAAATATGATTGGAAATTTCAGAATAATTGTTATTATTTAATTATTTGATACATATATATTAATAAAGTGGTGATTGCAAAGTAATTTTTAATTCTTTTATAAATTAATATATTTAAAACTAAAGTCAAAACATGGCAGAGAGTATGAAGACAATGGCTGCTAGGTACTTAGTGAAAAAACAAAACAAAAATTCAGGCCGCCTCAGAACTGAAAACAGGATACCCAATAATAATAATAATAATGGGTTGATTTACATAGCGCCCGATTTTGTGAAACATTGGCTCAAGGGCGCAGTACAAATATTACTTGTAAGGGTTTATCGTATTATGTACAAACAGATACTGTAACATACTTGCCTGGCAGGTCACTCCAGATTAACACGTTATATTATGAAGTTAGCTTGAGAAGATATGATTGTGCACGCAGGGGACACAATATTAGAAAACAGTACACATTGCTTGATATTGCAGTTACTATTAAAATCTCATTTGTCATCGATATTATATTTATTAGAATGTTATTGGCAAAACAAGAGTTGGTACTTATTTTAAATATGATTTGTTTATGTTCGAATTAAGAAAAGTTTAAAATTATTTTGTTAATGTCTTAAGGTAAGTACTAACCGGCTAGCTTCGCTAAGTAAATTGAGTATGCAACTGTACCATTTATGGATGACTTTCCGAAGAGATGAGTTTTAAGTTTCGCTCTGCCGAGTCTTTAATCAATCTTAAATCATATAGCAGTTTATTCGGGGCTTTAGGGCCTGACGCACCGAGAGCACGCTCACCAAACTTATTATCCAGTGTGCCCATTGGTTCCTTCAACCTTCCGATAGCTGATTAAGTCTCTCTAAGAGTTGACTGTCGTGAATTAGAATTTTCAGGGATGCACAGTTCCGATGCAAGTAAGCCGGAGCCATCCTGTTAATTGATTTAAATACCAACCAGCAAAGCTTGAACTGAATTCTTTCAGGACATTTGAGCCAGTGAAGATTTTTGAGATGCAGTCAGGACTGTGAACGCTGTGATTTTATTCTTATATTGTATGTATTATACTTACATACTCCTTGTTCTTAGTCTTCATCGATATAACACTAATTCTAAACAAAACTCCTCCATCTATCGGACATCACACATTTTTAACACGCACTTCTCACAATTCGACATCCTTAACTCTTCACCACACTCCATAAAGTCACACCGGCGATCTATCGAGCCTTTATAACTTCAGATACCTACTCACCTCATACTACCACCAGTCTATGAACTCTCATCTCATATTTTTCTTGTTCTTATATTAATATAAATCACGCATATACATTTCAACTAGATCGACCCCCCCCCTACCCCCTTCCTATCCACACCCCGTAACTTCTGAATTTATATTTCTTCTTTATTTTGTATAATTATCATTTAACTTTATATTGATATTAATTGATAAACTAAAGTTCTTAAAAACTTAAGACAAGATTTTTGTGCAAAGCGCAAAGGGTAACAATTATTATTTTTTATTATGACAAATTATGTCTACATTTTATTGGTGAAAATTGCTTTGACGCCATCTATTTGAGGGATTTAGCCGTTACAAGCCTCTCTCATACTAATAAAGTTGGTTGTTTACAGGTGAAAATATAATAAAAACAGTAATTATTGAATGGAACACTAATATATATTGATTAACTTGGCGGGTTTGCGATAAGCCGACGTAGCTCAACGGTAGAGCATCTAACCGGACATTAGAAGGGTGCGGGTTCGAGTCCTGCCGGCGACATTTATCTTTGCTCGGAAGGTTTTTTTCAATTTGGATGAGTGTTTTAGATTAATAATTATTGTTTATAAAAATTATATTGATATCTTCGAAAATCACTAGATTCACTTATACTCGTATATAATACCCAAGTGGAAACCTGTAAATGGTCACATTTATATCTCTTATTTATTATAATTCATTTTTTATGTAAACTGTTGGTATTCCAAATGAAGAAAAATAAAATAAAATGTAATACACTTTTAATTTATTGTATTTATTAATGATCATTATCATATTCTCTCATTTAAAGGCATTTCTTAATAGTATCGACCCAATGCTAATTGTAATTTTCTATGAATGCGCCAACCAACACAGGTGATTATCGCATGTCATAATACAATATTCCCCTAACATTCCGCAACAGCACTAACTTCTCAACATTCTAGCAGCTCCCATCTTGTGTCAATTATTTAGATCAACAACCTCCCCGGGACTCCCTGTGGTCCAGTTTTATGACACATTAATTGTCTAGTTCCATCAATTATCGATCGCGCCCATTGCACTAATTCACAATCTGTATCATATTTGTACGTGAACTAAAGGGTGGTTTTTGCAGTGGTGTAAAGAAAGTACTTCTTAAAAATAATTACACATCTACCGAAGCATACATTTTTATTTAAAAATATATTTGCCCTTTAAACACATTTTTTCCTGAAACTCTTCTTAATTTGTGTTTTGATACTTACAACTCCTTTTTAATTAGTAACACCTGCAGTCAAATATTTTATTTAGTAATTGCGTCCTTAGTGTTACTTGTTCGGATGTTTTCCACTGTGTTTGTATATTTTAATTTTTATTATTTTCTGTATATTTTTGACATTGTAAGGTAAGGTACAAATATAAAAAAATATATAAATATATGATAGAATTTTTTTCATGGTCCTCTTCAGTCGGAAATCCCGTGCTGAGGCGAACTAGGTTTTGAATAAGGGGGTTACAGCGATTTTTTAAAAAGACTAGTCAGCTCTTCTTCTGTTAATTCCTTAAGCCAAGTTTTGCTGGACTTGATGCAATTATTGATTGAATTATTTTGTCTGATACTAAGTGGGAGTTTTTTGTGTAATTTTACAGCTAAATATTCAGAGCTTCTTTGTCCACAAGTAGTATTACACTTAGGTACATTTAGCTTGTCTAGTTGCTTTGCTCTGGTACTATGATTATCGATTTGTCCTTTTTGAGACGATGAACCAGAACATTATTGGCAAAGATTCTTTGTGTACTTGGAACGTCGAAATGTTTAAAGATTTACGTTGTTGTGAATAGGGAAAATAAGGTAGCTGAAAGGTAAAGGTAGCGGTAAGATAAAGGTAGCGGAAAGGTAAAGGTAGCGGTAAGGTAAATGTAGCTGAAAGGTAAAGGTAGCGGTAAGGTAAAGGTAGCGGTAAGGTAAAGGTAGCGGTAAGATAAAGGTATCGGTAAGGTAAAGGTAGCGGTAAGGTAAAGGTAGCTGAAAGGTAATGGTAGCGGTAAGATAAAGGTAGCGGTAAGGGGGAGAAATGAAACAAGGCTGTATTTTATAACCACTATGGATGTTTTATTAATTTCTTTTAAAAATGTTTACATTAAGCATAAATGAAATAGTCGAATTGATTAGTTCACTCCTTGAATGCAGCGGTGGTGCGGTCTGCCCGCACGCTATCGACACCTAGCAACTTAGAACTTAACCAAACGTGGTAACGAGATGCGAGATACAGTACAGATACGAGATACGAGTGGTGTACGTGATGTATATATGTTGTGAGCCGTGCTGAACGCATGCTGTACGGCCATGCGCCTTGAGCCGTGCTGAACGCATGCTGTACGGTCATGCGCCTTGAGCCGTGCGACTTCTGAACGTCTGAACGCAGGCTTCTTCTCCACGGTAGAACGCTTCGAGACAAGAGACAGTACCGGATTATCGCTGACTAAACGAGATGCGGAAATGATCGTTATACAATAATAGTACAGTACGTAATGTTAAGGTGATAATACTCATTGAACTGACACGAAGGGGCGCGTGATGGAGCGCTGCACGCGCGCTAGTCGCTGCCCGCACGCCGAGCGCGATTCGACAGACTGCCTGAGAGCTGAGAGTTGAGGATCCGACGGATGAACTGGTTCCGGAGCGCGCCCGGCGAGGCGGGGCGCGGCAGGGTCGCCGGGCGCAATACGGCGCGCACGCGTGCTCGATTGCCAATAAAATCGCTAATTTAGTTTCAGCGTCAAAATCAACTGTTATTGTGAAAGAGTCAATTAATTTACAATGTTAGTTTTGGTGGATAATTCCCTAAAAGTATATCTAAACTATATGGAGTACAGATAACACTTAAGTACGTACATACTAACTATTTATAACAATTTTATTAATTTAATAATGGATAGGTAATCTCTTTCTGCGTTTAAAACTAGCGTAACAGTGCTTAACATGTAGTGCGGTCCGCGACAACCCCCGGAGCCCCGGCGTCCTAGTGGCTCCCGAGGGGTCCACCATACACGCCAAGTACTCCCCGGGGGCACACACCAAGACATTATCACTATATAAAACAATACAATTCACATTGACTTTGCAATCAAATCTTTCTATTATTCATATTTTATTTTGAACAACGAAACCTTATTTACACCACGTAAGTTTCATTCGTAAATAATATAAATCGGATAGAATAACGCTCTCCCCTATCACAAGGGTAACATTGAAGGAGCAATAATAAGATAATAATAAGAGAATGAATGGCGGGCGTGCGACTGCCTCCGAGACGGTGACGCCGTGACGCACTGGCGTTGACACACGCCACCGCCACCGCCGCCGTCGCCGCCGCCCCTATAGTAGCTGGTAGCCGAAAGCGAACTGTACCGAGTACCGTGTACCGTGTACCGTGTACCGACAGACAAGACTCGTATAGAGCTAGAGAAACTAACAAATGGCAGGGCAGAACTTGAATTCATTTAAGATTAGCTAGTGATTACTCTTATTAATGTCAACTAATTAATTATCAATAATGAAATCATTTATTAATTCTTTATTAATATATGAATCTATGATATTACCTAAAAACCGACACCCAGTAGCAGTAGTAAGTTCGCCTACTCGCCAAGCGTCAGGAAGCTGCGTTCTGCAGTCTGCACTGCTTTCCCGAATCAGATTATTTTATAATCGGTAGGTATCTTTATATATTTCGTTAATATCCGCACCTTCCGTCGTTTAATCGATTATTATATATTTATTAAATACTTTAACGTACTAAAAGAAAGGCCTAACGAAATGAAGGTCGACACGCGACAAATCCCCGCCCGCCCCACCCCTCGCCAACAACCTCCCGACCTGGAACCGAACATTGTGCATAGACTCCGCCAATTCGCCAATCCGCCAAGCAGGTGAAGAGGAATTGTTACATCGCATTAAACATATTATTATCGTTCGAGTGTCACCCCTAAAGCGAACTAACTAAGCGGCACTGCCTACAGGACAAAGGTCGCCCGCCCTCCCACTCATCCCCTCCGCAACATCCCACAATATCCCAACAAACAAACAACCCACGCACACACATATAATAATATTATGAATGACACACACACTCGCTGGCCTTGCACTCACACATACATGCAACACGACACACTCCACAATGAACACGTTTGTACAAGCACATTAATCAATAGGTTGATGAAAGAAAGACGAGAGCGACGGGTCCGCGAAGGGTCGCTTCTCCGGGAAGGTGGTGGTGGTCACTAGTGGTCTGCGTTCTGCGGTCCGTGGCCGGGCGGGAGCAGTCCGTCCCTGGTCGGCAGTGTGTAGGTAGTAAGTACGGTGTATCGAGTAACGGGAACAAAACAAACTAAAGTCTCCAAAGGGTGGAACTGAAAAGTGGCCGCCGATTGGGCGGCGTGGAGCTTCTCCCGTCCGCTCTAGTCCACCATCAGCTCGAAGTGCACCGAGCCGCGTCGGTCGTGGCGGTCGTGGTGGATATTCTTGGCCCACGCCTTGCACTCGATGTTGATGAGCACCCCACCTGGAACACACAACATTACATAAGTTACATGAGAAACTTCGGTTTTTACCCATGAAAGTTCTAGGAGGGATATAGCCTTACTTATGGCTCATAAACTCTCGAACGGTGTATTATCTCACTGATAATTTCACGCAAGGCAGCCAACACAGGCTTCTGTTTCTTTCTACATGCAGAACTAATTTACCAAAGGTGATGCCCCTGGGAAGACTTACTAGGTTAATTAACTGCTTCGCAGAAAATGTGGATATTTTCCACATGACCTACAACGAGTTTAAGCACGAAATAGCTATTATGTTATGAGTATATTATGTACATTCTTGTAACCTTTTTAAAAATTACATTTTTTTATCTGTAATTACCAATCTTCTATCTTCTTCTATTATATCAAGACCAATGTCCCCGGCGGGCGGTGTCTTTGTTTTGTATACAAATCTACAGTTTTATTCCGAGCTTGATGAAATTTTGCACCCTTCACCTTCAAAAAAATACATGAGATTTCTAAAAAGCACCCCCATCCCCCTTTTACATCCCTTAAAGCCGAATGTTGGTACTTCTTGATGGAATTTTGCACACTTGACGTTCAAAATAAGAGAAAATTTAATGGGTAGGGAGTAGGGGTAACACATCACAACCTAAAAACTTCCAAACTATTAATAACCACGGGCAACGCCGGGTGCTTCAGCTATATCTTATATAATTGTGTTAACTCTATTTTTTTGATAACTGTTTTTTTTTGTTGTTTTGTTATTTTTGCAAAATAAATAAATGAAATAAAATCTCTTTCTTCTAGGAAAACCAATGGCGAGCACACACCTTCAAATCTGTTCTGTACTTTCAAACTGCTCGAGGTGGATCGAAACACGACAGGACGACAGTTGACACCCTCGCCCCACCTTCGCATCGCCTCGTCTGCTGACCCGTGTTGGCTTTCGTTGTTCAAGTCAAAAGATACGAAGCAAACCGTAACCAAGAAGGAGGCAAACTATTACGCTATGGATGGAGTATTGTCAAAGGGCGAATGGAACCGCTGCACAACCAACAAAAATCCATTTAACACCTGCGCGACACGAAAGCTAAGGTACCACGGGGACTTCACCGACAGTTCAGATCAGGCATAACATTTCAGAAGTAAAAAATGTTCATAAGCTTTTATTGATGAATGCCTCTGAGAACCACTTTACGGTTCTCTAATCTGATTATATTGTGGTCTGATTAAAGTTATGAATCGAATTTGCATGTAAATTTACTATCCATTACTTGAAATCAGAACACGGGTCCGAAAATCGTTACATAATTGAAAACATCCCGAATTTATTATTATCTCTTTGAAAATCTTGATCCTCCCGCAGAGTAGGAAAGCACCTTCATTTGATTAACATAAACCGTCCGCCGAATTTAACATCTGCTATGAACTTCGGCCTATCAGGGGCGATAACTAAGTAGAGGCTCGGACGTGAGGCGGGGTGGCAGGGTGGATGGGTGGGGTTGCTCGGGTGGCGGCAATCAATAACCACCCGAGTCACGTGCAAGACCAGTAGGTTACTGGGCGCGCAGGCGCAACAGACAAGATGGCCGCGGCGAGCAGAGGTTATGTGTCAAATGTGACTTAGCACGAAAAGACAACTGCCGCCCTTCCAATTATTAGTGAACCCGGAGTTCATCCCTAAGAACTCAATGATTAGCAAAGATCCATTTAGAGTCGTAACTTTTTGGAAGGGAAAATAAGTATATATCTATCACAAAAAAACGATTTCTCTTTGTAAAATGAAAATGTTGATTTTAGCGACAATTTATGACAATTTTTTCATCGATAGAACAGAAAATAAGTGTACTTAATTAAAAAGCAAAATGTCATTTTAAATTCTCGTCAAATTAAAAATATTTTTCATCGAACATTCCAGAGACACGAAGGAATGTGAAAATCATTAATAATTAGTCATACACATAATGAAAATTTTTCAATAATAATCTATCTATTTAATGTGAATTTGTGGATGAGTATGGACGTACTACATTAATCTTGATATAATTTTTTTAAAGGTTTTTACTCACCAATCAGCCTTAATTATAAAGAAGAAACATTTTCTATAAATATAACTAATGTATTAATATTTACCCTGAAAATATCTACGTGAAAGGTAGTATTGTCGATTATGTCAAAATGATGGAATTCGATTGAAATTGGGTCAGTTATAGATAGTGCGTGGAACGTCGGTGACCGCAGGAGCGCGAGGATCCTTAGCCACCAGGGGAATTGGAGTGGAGCTCACAATCCCCAGCACTGAGACAACGACTAAAGAAGAATAGATATTCCGCCCTAACCGACTGAATAAAAAAACAGCAGAAATGATAACAGGGAGAAAGTTCATTGAGAAAACCTTCAGTATTATTCATTATTTTAACTGAACTTTCAGCATCAAAATATTTATGTCATTTTGATGCACACATTTCTTTACCGGAAGAACACATTTTTCTAAAGAGCTTACCTATACTGTGAACAGTATCATGAGATTGTAATGGGGCTATCATTTTAAGAAGAACGAACGCTCATTTCAAACGTTCCTCATAGTCCAGCGTTTTCTGATCTCCAGCATGATAATCGTAAATGGAGAGAAAGGTGTTAACTTTGTAGGTTGGACGACGGGTTGGATGGTTTGATGGTTGAATGATTAGTTGGATGGTTGGTTGAATGATTAGTTGGATGGTTGGTTGATACTCACGTTTGGGGTGTTCGAAGTAGACAGCCACCAGCGGACTGAGGTAGCCGTCCACGTTCATGAAGGGGAAGTAGAACCCGGGGAATCCGCGCCGGGGAATGTAGTTTATGGGCCCGATGTTCTCTATGTCCGCGGGGTTCTCTCCCTCGCACGACACCCACACCGTATCCGACTGCAAAGGACACCAACATTAATGACAATCCCATTTCATTATTACAAGTAAAAGGTATTTTGTTTCAGGACACAACTTGAAAATAGTCGAATCTAAAATATGACTTAAAGAACCAGAAAGAGAAATAATGGTCAGATCGTTAAATTACCCAAAATCACAAATTAAATAAGAAAACAAGAAATGGGATGTGGACGTGTTTCGTGATCCAATTATTACAACAAAGTAATTTCACCGTCATTTCAATCAAATGGGATGGCAATATGACACCCCCAAAAAGTTGTTTGTATCATATACAGATAGAAACCATAAGATTTTTTAAAAATTGTTCTGAAAATATAAAAAAAGTAAGCATTGAAAGCTTTTCATCAAGAGAAGGGTGTTTTTTATCTTTCTCTGATGGCAATAATATCATATATAAATGTATTGAGAGCATCTCCTGCCCCGATCCTATTTTCCTCTTCCTCTCCCCCCTTCCTTGTTATTTTGTAAGCTGTTTGTTTCTTACAAATATTTTGAAATAATTTCTACAATTTCACGCTAGTTTTATTTCAAAATCTTCTAAAATGGCAAAACATTTCAATGCAAAACTTTGGAATTGATTTGAACGTGGGGGGAAACTTTAAAACCAAAGCTGTTGACACACTCGTACCGCTTAATGGCCCCTAAACATTCGTAGTCTGGTGACCTCGACCTTTGATAAATCAACCCCAGCTTCTTCCGATCGATAGGAATCTCCCTTATTTTGTTTTCGGTAAACCGTTTCCCTTCCTTTGTTGCAATGATTATTCCCGACAAAGATCTTTACCTGTTTGGGATTGGACGACTTCGTCTGCTGAATTTGATTCTTGAGTTCCAGAGGCATGTTAGATGGCAACACATCTGAATCGTTGTAAATGGCAGGCTTCCAGTTGTAAATCTGCGAAAAAATCATTCAATCATTAAAGTACTTACACATAATACTGAGAATGTTGAATAGCACAAACATTGATTTAATATAACTTTTTTACATTGTTGTTATATTGAGGCACCAAGAAAGGCGATTTTTGTAAATTCGTGAACCTTTTTAAGCTTGGTTAATTATAAAACAATGCAGTCATCTTCGATTTGTTGAAGAGTTGTTGATCATTGCATCGAACATCGTTTTCTGCAACTAAGAATTGTCCCAGGTGATGGGAATATTCTTCAACAATCGGCTTTGTTTGTTGCAGAATGCAGACTGCTTAAATGTCCATATGTGCACTAATAACGCACAATGGCAGTGACTGCACCCAACCCAGAAAGCATTCCGAGGAATAGAAAATCCAGCCGAATCCATAATTAGAAGTTGTTTTTTTAGTGGGAAGTCTTCCACTGACTGTGGCGTTCTTGCTGGTTGAAGACTTGTGCCTAAAAGTGTGGGGGCAAGTTGGGTCGTTATCAAATTAATTTATGGAATATGGAAGGGTAACTGACCTTATTGAGCTTCAGGAATATGCAGGGCCCGGACCGTTGATAATTATAGTGGTTATCGGAGGTGCAAGGGCTGAACGTGTCCACGGGCACGTCACACGCCTTGCCCTCGGGTGGGGGCTGGCCGTAGTCGCAGTGAACCCTGTTCTCGCTGCCCTCCGATGCCTTTCCGTCCTTCCTGTAAACTATACAACAAACTTATCTTCAGAACCTGCATACTCTTCATCAGAACAACGGTACCCTACTTGCTTCGCAGCAAGAGTGAATTTACCACTTAGCATTATCAGTGGAAACTAGATAATCGAGCTACGACCAAACTGCGCGGACTATCAAAACGGCGGAGCCAATGAAAGTTATGCATTTGATATGTGAGTAGAAACGATTTGCAGTAGTTTCGGTTTCATACTAATACTTTTTCATGACCCAACTCCCTGTTTTTACTTTCTGTGAGTGGAACGTACAGTATTAACGTCAGGTCACAAATCAAATACACCATTTTGAATATCACAAAACTTCACTAATTGCTAATTAAACTCTGAGGAGATTTTTCATCCGCTAAAATGTAATAAAAGTTTATTATTTCCTGCTGTACCGAGTATTCTTGTTTCGTTATAAGCCAGTGATAAATTATGGGAAGTATCTGTTTAAATCTAAACTTGTTGTCGGATGTCTAAAGTAATAAAAACAAATTTATGTTGAATAAAGCAAAGTTAAGATTTTAGAAGATTGGAGTGGGTTTCTCCTCCCAAGATTTTCATTCCACACCTTTGAGAGAACGGCGTCGATTTAAAGAATCCACTAAGATCGTAAAAATTGCCAAAATATTTGGCAAATTTAACAAACTTCTCGTATCACGAACTGAAAAAAAGTGGAAATTCGTGCGACATCAGTTACGCTATACGAGTAATACAATTAGCTGTCTTCCAATGTCAGTGATACCCCTGCATTTATGGATTTAGGAATTGTTTCAGCCAATCGAGGAACCACCACGATGAGATACAGTCCTCCTCGGGTAAAATGCGCGGTTGAAATTGACGACAGTTCAAGGGCCAGGGCGAGGATTAATACGGAGATGTGTCTTACCTTCTAAGAATGTATCTAATTCATTGGTCCAGTAGTTGACGTTTCCCTCATCAGCGGCCTTATACCAGACGAGTGTGCTCTCAACATTGGACTCCGGTGGCATAGGCCGGAATCCAAGACCTGGGGAAAAACGAATTTCATTATTAGTCAATGCAATGTTTTAATATGATCATATGTAAGAATGGGATCTTATTGCAGTGTGATTGGTAATATTGGTAGTATTCAGTTCTTTCTCTTCACTCCTGTTCGTCTAGGTAGCACTTTGAAAATATGTACGTAATGCCACGCCTTAAAATTGAAAATATTGATACATTATCAATTATATCACCATGAATAGCAAGATTGCACTTATCGTGTCCGTTATGAAGCTTCGTATTTTTTAGCTTAATGCATTTTTCGTATTTTGTATTAAATTTAATAAAACTATGCACACTATGCAATAGAAAAAATATTTTTACAGCGCCCTAGGGATGATTTTTTTTACAAAAAGGCGCAATACTAGTCTTCCGTATATTTTATTATTATGATTACATATGTCGAAGATCATCTTTCACCGACGTGCTTTAAAATGCTACAAATGGTAAAGTTAGCTATAGAAAAGCTATGCCAAACATCAGCTTCATCGATTGTAGTTAATCATACACGAAAAACGGTGAGTTTTAAGAAAAACGTTTGAAGGAAGCAAATTTGGTATTTTATCATTTTCCAATTATCATTCTGTTATAAAATTCATGATTGTGAATTTTTATTTATTTTTAATTTTAATTTTATTTTTCAAATTTTATTATTTTCAAAGTATAACGCCAACGAAGAGAACTAGCTCTTAAATTTGGTCAAAGAGATACGAAAATAACAATAAGAATAAATAGTTAAACATAATAAACAGGGCAATTATAAATAATGACTATTAACTAACTAACTAACTTACTCAGAAAGGACGAACCGCCAAACAACCCGATCTTGGCATACACTTCTTGCTTCATTCACATTCATACATCGTCTCATATATTCTCTTCTATTATTCCGACTTCCGACACGGCCCGACTCAAGTATTTGATTCCCTTGATCGTACCATGTCTTTCTCGGCAGTCTCCGGCTTCTTGTTCCATTCACATTCGCGTCATATATTCTTCTTACACTCCTTTCTTCGTTCATTCGCTCTACATGCCCAAACCATCTAAGCGTCCCTTTCTTAATCTTGCTCATTACGCTTACATCAGCCTTGCATTCTTTACGAATCTCAATATTTTTCACACGACCATACATTGTTTTACCACACATTTTTTTTCGGTTTAATTTTTTGTGAATACTTAAAATATTTTATCCCTTTCTAAATATATCCTTCACCAATTGATATTATATTTTTATATGTCGTACAGCCAATTATCATATAATTGAAGCAGTTACAAACATCCATAGAATTCTAAATATATCCTTCACCAATTGATATTATATTTTTATATGTCGTACAGCCAATTATCATATAATTGAAGCAGTTACAAACATCCATAGAATTCTAAATATATCCTTCACCAATTGATATTATATTTTTATATGTCGTACAGCCAATTATCATATAATTGAAGCAGTTACAAACATCCATAGAATTCTAAATATATCCTTCACCAATTGATATTATATTTTTATATGTCGTACAGCCAATTATCATATAATTGAAGCAGTTACAAACATCCATAGAATTCTAAATATATCCTTCACCAATTGATATTATATTTTTATATGTCGTACAGCCAATTATCATATAATTGAAGCAGTTACAAACATCATAGAATTCTAAATATATCCTTCACCAATTGATATTATATTTTTATATGTCGTACAGCCAATTATCATATAATTGAAGCAGTTACAAACATCCATAGAATTCTAAATATATCCTTCACCAATTGATATTATATTTTTATATGTCGTACAGCCAATTATCATATAATTGAAGCAGTTACAAACATCCATAGAATTCTAAATATATCATTCACCAATTGATATTATATTTTTATATGTCGTACAGCCAATTATCATATAATTGAAGCAGTTACAAACATCCATAGAATTCTAAATATATCCTTCACCAATTGATATTATATTTTTATATGTCGTACAGCCAATTATCATATAATTGAAGCAGTTACAAACATCCATAGAATTCTAAATATATCCTTCACCAATTGTTATTATATTTTTATATGTCGTACAGCCAATTATCATATAATTGAAGCAGTTACAAACATCCATAGAATTCTAAATATATCCTTCACCAATTGATATTATATTTTTATATGTCGTACAGCCAATTATCATATAATTGAAGCAGTTACAAACATCCATAGAATTCAATAAATTAAACACACCACCGGATAAAACCATAATAAATTAAAGCTATTAGCATTGAGTTCATGGTAATTGATAATGCTAAGTTTAATTTTAAGGTTTAATGTTCAGTTAATGACTTAACGACACTTGTTTAATGATGTTTACGCGTTTAAAGCCTCGTGGTACGTTATTGTATACTTTCATTTCGAATTAATGTCGTCCTTTTTGGAAGTTTTGTTTGTTTTGTATGTTAGAATTATGTAATTTTGTATGTAAAACTTGTGTATTTTATTGCCAGTCTCTTTATGAAAATTTGACTGGACAAGTTTCAATTTTTAGCAAAATCGTTGATATCCTCCGTGCATTGAAATAGTAAAATCGTGTAATCGGAAAACACTAATCAATCTTCCTTGGTTTCGATTGGGATATCGTTTATATCTTCTATAAGAAATAATAGAACCCCCACAGTATTGTTTAAATTTAAACTGAAGGTGTAAATTACAAACTGACAACATGACGCGTGCTTCTACCCAAAAGCTGAGGGCCTCCGTAGGCGAGGAGTGAGGTCCTGGACTACATATCCATCCGGAGGTCCACGGGTTCGAATCCCGGCGTGCACAAGAAAATTTTATTTAACTAAATTGTATAATATTACATTTAATTCATAAAAATATATATAATACTTGCGGCACGTTCCAGCGTGGTACATGGGTATTCTCAGGATTTCCCTGGTGAAATTCCACCGTTCTGAAATGTTTTTTATCGAAAAAGCCCATTTTCAAGGCCAAAGTGAAGAATTTCTTTTCTTATTTCCACCAGAATAATGATGGTTAATTCCAACCCTCTTAAATTCCTCCCCCTCCCTTCCTCTCCTTATCCCTTTCCTACCCGAGACAGTATTTTAAAATACTTACGTATTATTACACAAAATTTGTTAAAATGCTTTTCACATATTACGTGTGAAAAGTCACACTATGTGGAGAACGCCGCATTAAATATTTTCTTACCATGTTCATTTTCCCACTAAGGGTTGGTTGGTAAAAATAGCCACTAGAAAATAAATCCGACCATAAAAAATATTAAATATAATAAATGTGTTTTTTTATTTTTAAATAAACTTTGCTAGAAATTGCTTTATAACCAGATCTGAATATCTCCGTCCCTGTCCCATACCCTTAAACCTCACAATATATCCCAATTGTGTATGCCATAGTCTCACTAGCTCCGGTTAACGGGGAGCAGTTTGAACTCTTGAGCGGCATACACATTTCTTAAAAAGCTGCGCTAGGGCTTGGTATGAACAGGATTTTGCTTCTCATGAGAACAAGACTTTAAAGTAGCTAATTTAATACGAAAAAACTAATTCGTACGCCTTGAGCTAATATTTTTTAAGCTTTACACTTATCATTTAGGGGAAACCTAGTTATTTATCTCTGTTAAATCCATGCTCATAAAGGTTCTGTACATGTCTTAGGTTCTGTGCGTACAGAAGGCCCTAGCCACACATTAAAACACAATGCCAGGAAACCGAGGAATGTCTGTCCTTTGAGCGAACGATTCTAGACCCGAATTAATTCTGGAAAATTCTAGCGCCATTGTGGAAAACTGGAATTTGAGATTAGTCTAATTCCGTCCCCGGTCGGCAGGCGGCGCCGGAGCTTTTCATTTAGCGAATACCCGAACCCGAAGCTCATTACCGCATATTTCATTCAAGGATTATTTATATTGGTGTTCAAATATTCCGAGATAAGCGGGACGGTATCTGGAGAGGTGTTGTTTCAGCGGTTTTGATGGAAGGAATGAATTAGATTTATTTTTACATTATTTGAAGAATTATTTAAAAATTTTGTCATGTATGTAAAAATTCCATTAAAATGCAGGTTTAAAAACTCTCTGCGTCATCAAGATAAATATTTTTTCCCCGAGTCCGAGTTCACACTCAAATTCTTCTTGGTTCGTTCTGTCAATTGCTCATAGATATTATAGTAAAGTTGTGAAAGTTTCCTTTCAATTTAATACATAGACTTCCATAAAAGGATAAAGAATTTTTCGTGTGGCATCGAGACGTGTGAGGACGCGACGTGTGATGATGTTACTTTATATATTTATTTTATTTGGAAAACCAACGGTTTACAATAATTATTAAGTATGATAAATTATATTTAAAAAATGAACTAATAATATCTTTTCACTTACGTATTTAAATTATTCTCTCAAAAAAGAAAAGATACTAGGTTAGCCTATGGGGTTAGGATTATGGGAGGGAGGGAAAGGGAATGGATCTAGTCTGAAGAGTAATTTGTATTGTGTGAATGTTATTTAGCGATTTTACGTTTTAAATTGTGAGTGGCTGAGTTAAGTCGAACTCACTGTATGAAGTGTTAAAAATGTGTGAAGCGCGGTGAATGGACGTGTTTTATTTTGAGTTAGTGTTGCATTGAGGGAGGCTTAGTGTGTGTTTTTTTCTGGTTTGTCTGTAGGGCACTCTTAAATGAATTCGTTCAAGTAATTCAGGGAAATCTATCACAGAGGTGGTTATATTTGTAAAAATAGTACGTGTGTGGAATTTCTACAGCTTTTCAGTGACAAAATACCCAAAAACTCGGCTGACTTCTCATGACTCAAGTGGGGACTATAGCCTCAAAAATATCGTAGAAAACGATTTTGTGCTTTCTTAATCCTTTCTGTATGCTATATGTACGTGGGATTCCAGACTTAAGAGGCATACTACAGAGAACTGCGTACATACGCAAAGTATAACATTTTCATTCTGTTAACTTTTATTTTATATTTTTTCAGATTCTGAGTACAAAGCCAAGTTCCTTAGAAGCTTTTACGTGTGATGACGTGACATGTGATGATGCCACGTATGATGACTTGACGTATGGTGACGTGACATACCTGGGTTACTGCCGATGAGAGAGCTGTCCAGTTGCCACTTGGGCGTCCGGTAGTCCAGTGTTTGGAAGAACACCGCCAACATGGCGGCGAAGAATCCCGTCAAGACCGCATAGAATATTAGGTAAAATAATATTATTTTCGCTGAAAAGAAAAGAAAAACACTATTAAAATTTAGTCAAATTAAAAAGCATTAGAAAGATTTAAAATTTTTGGTCAAACTAAATAAAGAAAAATTAATTGATGGGATCTCAGAAAAGAGGGCTAAAAGCAAGTACAAGTGATAAAGTAGTTAGGTTCTGTATTTTAGACATGCGTCAGTTTCTACCTCTAACCCATTTATTATGATAAGTTAATCACCCTATTTAGTCAAAATCTAAAAGCGTGGAAAATCTAAAAGCCTAAAAGCCATAAAACCAATTCTTTTATTGATATCTAAAATACTGAAATTTGTCCTAAAATAGTAAATTTGATAAAGCCATGTTGCTTCTAACCATCTTCACAATATTTTTATTTTGAATAACGCGTCATTTTTCCAGTAAAAATGCTAGCCAGCGTGTAAATTTTCGCTGTAAAATGAGATTTTATCGATAAAAATGTACATTATCACCCGGGATTTCTCACACCACGTTAATGGCTGTCATCTCAGATTGTGTTAAAAGTCGAGGAAATCTCTCCCCTCCGCTGTGAAGCGCCGCGTGAGATTTCTCGATGATGAGGCAATTTTTAAATCAACTACGGGGGCCCTAAACCCAGTTTTTGAGCTTTAAGAAGTAAGTCAAAATCTGACAAAAATAACCCAAGAAAGTTCTGACTTTAAACCACAACTGTTATAAGCAAAATGTGTGGATTTCTAATCAGCCACACTTCATGGTTTCGAAATTTATGAGCCTGATACGACTTCAGCCCGCAGGATACAGATTGCCCCAGGAAAGGGCAGAAAAAGAAGACATAAAAATGCAGTAAATGTCTTTAGAGCGATATCATTAACTCTTAAGTCAATGATTTCGAAAGTACGCAACTAGAAAACCCATGAGTCGTGAATAAAACTTCTCGGGAAAGCATTAACAATCCCGCACGATAAGATCTAATGCAGTTTTAAATCAAAAGAATCGTTTTTCCAACTGAATAGAGAATGCAGGAATGCATATTTCATAAGACTGACGCCATTAATTCTACTCGCGAGGGAAGCCTCCGGTCCTATCACCCGTGTTCCCCGTTCACTGTTCACTGCCCGCGTGTCCCATATAACTATCAGCACGAACCATCCATAAATAATTCATAGAATCGCTTATGAATTAAATATTCTCTATTGAGAGTGGAGCGTGCCACAAGGGCGCTCACTCGGCCCTATCCTAAGTATGATAGTTCTAGTAACAAGTGGAATTACTTTTAAATGCATAATTTATTTTATTTTAAGATTAAATTTGGGTGTGAAGGAACAAACATTGAATCAATCCGATTAACAAAATCAGTATCAAGAAACCAAATTAAAACCTGAATGCCCTATTACTCCATGCCTCTGTCTGCTTGCGCCACGCACAAAAATGATTAACTGTTTTATAACAGCTGTTATTTTACAAAAGAAAAATTCATAGAGCCATCTGCGAACCACTTTTCTGAATCTAAAGGAAAACGCTGTACCGGCTACACCCTAGATATTGTACGTATTTTAATATTTTGTTGAAAATTTATTTTATACGTTTTCCACTCGATAAACGAGGTTCAATAAATATTTGCCTTTGACAAGTAAATCACAAAACTTCATCCCGTGTATTTTGCCCAGGGAGAGTTTTTTGCCTCTTTAAGGTCAAACTACCCCTCGCATAAAGCTTGATGGACGCCTTTATCATTGACAAATGAGTTTTTATGCGAGCGCCGAGGCGCCCCCATTCGCCACCCAATCATTCTTCCCGTGAACCTCGCCGGGGGCTTTCCGGAAGCTTGTCCGCCCTCTGGGAGCGGTTTCCGCCGCGCGCTACTGCCTTTACTTCCTCCCCCTTCTCCAGTCTCCTCCTCCATCTCCAGTCAATGTGTTCTTCTATTCTGTGCAAACTGTGTATGGCTTACCCGTATCCATATAAGCGATCTGATAAGTATGCCCGCCGACGAAAAATAGAATTCCGAGAAAAAAATTCAAGATTGATGCAAAGTGTTTCAGTGTAGAGTTTTCCCAGAAGTGAAGAAAGACAAAACTAAAGCCTTAAGATGTACTTTATTCCACGAGAGTTTGAAAAGGTCACTCCTATGGATAGATATATACGAAATATTGAATGCCACAATTAACCAGAAAACTTATTTAGTTAGATACATACAAGCACAAAAATTAACGACTTTACACTCACACTTTGTAGAGTTACGTTATTAAAATTGTGTTTGTTCTGTTTTAACGCGCGCCTTTACAAAAGTAATTGAATTTAATTATTGTATTTTAATGTATACGTTTACACTATACATAATACCCTTTAGAACAAAAACAATCAACACGGAATCAATTTTGGTTTTGATAAACAATGTACAATTTATGAATACTTAAAAGTATTAAGGATTCACTAATAATGGTTTAATAATACATTCCTCTTTGTACTACATCCATGAGTTTCGTCGTCCACTCATAAAGCTGAGTAATACGTAACTAAGACTGAGTCAATATTACTCAATAATATTATATTTTTTAGTACTCAATTTTAAACGCATTTTTTTCCTCATAGCACCAACCAGTACCTTTACCAAACACATGTACATAATTGTTTACTCTATAATATTAGTTTTACTCATCTCTTCATAAGTTTTTTTTTCTGTACTATTATTAGTACAGAAAGAAAAAAACATAATGGGACTTTATATGAACTAAAATTGTCAATTTGACTGTCCTAAAAGGAGATTTGTTCCCAGTTGAAGAGTCAAAGCTTTCTTACATTTTATTGTTTAATAATGTGTGTGTTTCAAATAATTAAATAAAACGTATAGAAAATGTTTTACGGCTTCGATGAATTTACAGAAAGTAATTTACAACTAAAAAATCTCCGCGTCTTTATTCATAATAAGTACTCGATCGTACCATTGCTTCTTTACGAGTTGTTTGTCGCATGATTTGGGGGAAAATGTCTTACATCGCGATTTCAAATTGCTACTATTTTCTTTTTAAGGCAATTTGCCGTAATTGCTTCCGTTCCTGCTGACAACAAACCTTTATATCTTTCCATTATAATCAAAGAAGCACATTATTCTCTCAATAAATATAGATTGTCAAAAAGTAAGGCAACGACCCGCACGTAATTTTACAAAAACAGTTGTAATTACATGTCAACTGTTAGAATAATACTTTTGTAACGTTCTAGTAAGAGGAAATCAACAGTTCGTGTCATTTTAAAATGGAAAATGAGTCACCTTTTGTTGCGACAACCCCGAATTAAAGTCCAAAACTTGACAGAGGACCAATTAAACAGCTCATTGTTAATAAATAGGAAGTCCGCTGATAGAGCCGTTATAACCATTACCCCTTTCTCGTTCATGAAATTAAAAAGTGGCTTAAGTAAATATGCTTATAGGATTTGGACTCAATACAGCATGATATGACATGCAAAAACGACGCATCTAACAAAAAGAGAGATTTCAACGAAGCTCTTAGTAGCGGGATGAGGTGATTTTATCATTAAACGGCACTATAGAAAATTGGCCATTATATACATTTGTATACATATTTGTAATCGTATTGGTAGTTCAAAGGTAAGTAGATGACGATTCCAACGAACAGTGTCGGATGTGTTAATTGGTAACTTTGCATAAGAGCTGTAGTAGTCGCAATAATGTGTTTTTCCAAGGAAATAAAAAGGGTTTTATGAAAAATCACACTCTATTTCCTTATTTAAAAAACAATACAAATGTAGAAGTGAAACTCTAAACGCGTAGAATCGAACTTTAAACAGCTTTAGTAATAAGTTACCATTTTCACATCCGACATTGTTCGTTGGGACCGTCGATCTATAAATATACTCGTATATATATATAAATATATGTGTGTTATTAATTGTGCATATTTAGTTCCTTATCGGCTGCATTTTCCTAAAACGATTTATTTTGGAAAAGTTACGTGGAAAGGCTTTGTTCTACCTCTCGGTGCGCCCGTCCTAGCTCGCCACTGCAGCAGTGGGCGGGCAGGCGCAGGGCGTGGGCGCGATGCAAAGGAGGGGCGGGCGGGCAGACCCAGCGGCGCCGCGGCCCCCGCCCGTTCCTAGGAACGGGTATTTTTACGGAATTCGGAGCGAACTGTAGACGCTATTGATCTATTTGTGAACAACGCCGAGGCCGTGTGTGGAACAAGGACTGAAATTATGTAAGGTAAACTGAATTCAGGCATGCTAGTTGTTTTCAAATCTCAATTTTCAGCAAAAATTATCAAACAACTACGTCAAGTCAAGTCAAGTCGTATTCCAGTACTACATATTATTTTTAATTTAACTAAATTATTTTGAATGCTTCAATCCAAGGGTAGACCCGGCGGCGCGCCACCTCAATTAAGTCAGGAATTCCTGAATCTTTTTATATGGTCTATTAACTTTACTGAAATTAAAAGTAACTTTTTTCGTGAGTAAACGAGTAACCTAAAACGGTGGAAAAATAATATATTTCCTACGGAAATGGAGCCCCTATTAAAAATATAATAAAAACACCCTTAAAAGCTAAGGACGTTTGGCAAACTTTAAAAAAATGCTACCTTTCGTATTCCGACAGTTATTTCTGTTTTATTCTCGTGTATTACATTACAAAATTGTTAACCACAGAATAAAGGCTAGAATAGAAGTAACATGAATGTTCTAAAATTCTACAATATCCTACAAGGAACACGAAGACAGTGGAAACCTGATAATGCAGCGATAGTTATTTGTTTCGCGGTTTCTCGTCTCGGATGCATTACGTCGTATTTCGTTGAGGAAATCTCCTCAGAAGGTTCTATCAAAGAATAGACTGGGATAAATAATACCAACAAAAGCGAAACAGTGGCATAGTCATCCGGGAAGGCAGATAAGGACGGCATTATGCGCCGACTTTCCGCTTTACATAGCGGAGGCTTTAGTTACATTATGACCTCGTTATATTTTGCCATTCCATTTATCCGCTAGGAAAAATCTCATAACATACTTCCGGGAGTTCCACGAGTGGTTTTCTAACGTAGCCTACGGTTAAAGAAATAAAATATTTAACTAGAAAATGAAAATACGCCATCCATAACAAGGGTGTTCACAGACATTTTAATTATATACTGAGAAGTTGTTATACTTTTAGCGATGGAAACAGAGAACTGATTATTCTCATTAAATTTAAAACATTAATAGTCAAACGTCATTAACGAAAAAGTGTTAATAGTCAATTCAATATAATTAATAAGCTTTTTTTTTATATGGCTATCTCTTGAATTTATTTTCATATTAATATTAATAATCGAAATAACTTTTTTTTTTAATTTCTCATATAAATTTGTTATAGTTATTTGTTATAATAATTTTTGATTAATTACTTACCGACTTTAATTAATTTTTGTTTTAATTTTAATTTTTAATTCATTTATAAATAAATATTTGTACAAACCTGTCCAGTAACCAACAATGTTGGTCATTCTTTCTTGATTTTACATTTCCAATATAAGTTTAAAGTTTAAAGGGTTTCGGATTACAGTCATAAAAGTGGTTTTCTTTGTTCCAATTCAATGGGAAAACATATCGACTGAACGGATATGGAAGTTCGCCTGCACAATGTCAAAATTCGGACAGGTACTCTATTTCCCATCTCTTTCCAAAACATCATTGTAAAAAATTGCTACAATATTTTTTGTCAAATACGATTTACGAGCAAGGCATAATAATTTATGAATCCTCGTAATAGCTATATCGTTTTCAAATGGCATTTACAAATATCTACCCTATACATTGATTATTTTGGTAATATTAAACTTTGTATATTTAAATAATAAAAATAAAACTATAATAAATGTAGCTATCTTCAAATGTTTTTTTTTAATATATACATTTTTTTATATACGCTTCACCCAGAGTTTGTCTGTACATTCAGCAGTGGCGTGCATAGTTTTTCAAGATCGGTTAAAAAAAATTCACTGAGTATTATTGCCATAATCATAATACCAGAGCAAATCAACTAGACAAGCTTAATGTACCTAAGTGTAATACTACTTTTGGACAAAGAAGTTCTGAATTTTTAGCTGTAAAATTATACAACAAACTCCCACTTAGTATCAAACAAACTAATTCAATCAATAATTACATCCAGCAAAACTTGGCTTAAAGAATTAACATAAGAAAAACTGGCAATTATTCTTAAAACAACGTCATAGAAATTACTGGAAATACCCTACCCAAACCTTGAAGTTGAAATATATAAGTGGCTGAAATCCTTTTATTAAAGAACTAATTCGCCTCAACACAGGATCTCCTTGTGAGGACAATGAAAAAAATTCCATCATATATATTTTATACTTATACCTTGCCTTAAAATGTCAAAATTATATAGATTTTTTTTTAATAAATAAAAATTGCCACTATATTATTATCTTCCACTTATTATTGTAGTCAATTGAATAAATCAGCATACAAATTCCTTACCAATTTGAGTGTAATACAATTTTTGGTACGACTTTCTTTTACGGTTCGTTTTTCTTAGGGTAGGTACAGCTTTTCAGTTTCACGCCGCAATTAATGACATATTTTTTCGCTATTTCTATGAGGTGTGCTATCTTGAAACACAGATAATTTTTACTGTCACAAATGACATTCATCTATCAATGCAGAAAATCTCACAAAAAAAATTTTTCATTGGCAAAATAAAGTGCCAAATGACCTTGAGCCGGTGTTATAAAAAAATGCGACTGTATAAAATATTCCATAAACTCACAGTTAAATTGCCGTCTATAAAACCCTAACTGTATCTAACTATACAATCGACCAGCCAAATAAATGAAAGTAACAGGGTTGTATTTCGTTTTGAAAAGTAACATTATTATTATAGTGAAATCTCAAATCGAGTAGCAATTTGGATTTTCCAATAATGTCTGATTTCCCTCGATTGAACCTAAATGTGACCTATTGACGATTAGCTTCTGAATTATTGAGTGCGGGCATTTGTGTCAGATAACCAGCTGCTACGGGGGTTGTAGCTCCGTAGCTCGTAGCACACAATGTCTAAGTTTAAATATTCTACCTGCACGATATTCCGTAACAGCGTTTTTACCGTGTTTTACTGTCGGCGGGAACACGCAATGATCATTATACGGTATAACGTTCCATACAATTCGTAGCGCAATGGTTACTCCATTTTTAAAATAAAGCTGCCTTTGTGCCTTCCTACTCTTTAATCTTAATACATAAAAATGAATGTTTGTCTGTCTGTCTGTCTGTCTGTCCTCGATTTTAACACTAAAATAGCACAGTTTGTTCTTATTAGTGCCAGGAAGGTTTAGAGAGTAGTTTGAATGAAATCCAGTATACAACTGTTGCTATAATAACGTTTTAAAATTAGTATCAAAAACATTGAACCCGCCATGTTGTATTGAGGTAAGCCCATGGATATAGCACTCTGGTTAGCCACAGATTACATATTCAAAAGAAGGTTTGTTTGGGAAGAATATTTTCCAAATGGAAAAATATATTTTGAAAAAATAAATCTTTGGAATGATTCGTATGTTCTCAAATAGGCATGGTTTGTATACTCCAATGCCTAAGTGGGAAAATTATCCGGCTCAAAGAAAACTCAGGTGGGAAATTGACCACTGCATAATACTAAAGAGGGCTGCCTGTGCTAATAAGACCTAATATGAAAAATGCACAAACAGAAATCTAAAACCAGTGCATTCTTTCGGACATAGTTGTAGGTAGGAGCCTGACAATTTTGAGTTCTTTTACGGTGAATTCCGCGTTATTATTGGCGAAATTCACGTTATTTTTGGTGAATTTCATATTCTTATCGGTACAAGTGGTGTTATTTTTTTAGCAAAAGTTATGATTTGTTCCCTTTTTGGTATTTTGCAGCAGAAGTGGTATATATATATATTTAAATATTTAAACATTAAAAATAATATATATTTCTTTGATTACTATGATTTTTATTAGCGTTTTCGATATAAAGTTAGGTGAATTATATTTTATGGCCGCTTAAGCTCATAAAAACCAATGGAAAATGGAAGATTAAGAACGTTTAACGTTACTTTCTTATTTTAAGCTACCAGAATACCACGTGAAAAAATATGAATATTCCCGTCATTTACACGAAAATGACGGAAAATGAATTAATTTTTATTATTTGTTATGAACTCCCCTTGAGTCCTTTTTGTTCCCGACGGGGACCAAGTAACTAGACTGGGTAGCTACCCAAGGGGTACAATTAGAACAATAAGACTCTACTGCTATCTAGTTAGTTGTTCCCCAACGGGAACAAAAAGGACTCGAGGGGCGCTACTAGTTATTTTATTTATTTTTCTCAGTTTCATTTATACTATGTGGATTTTCTTTGATATCGTTTATTTATACTTATCTTTATGGATGTGTGGGATTGCGCTAACCTCCCCACATTCCGGAATAAATAAATTATCATGTTTAGATTATTTTATGGTGTAATCTTTTTATATAGTTTGATATAGTATGTACGAGTACATATTTTTATTTTAGTGTTTTTTAGAAACTACATGAAGGCATTATTTATTATAGTATTCTCTTTGTCAATCTCCCTTTCAATACCTATGTTGTTTTTTCTTCATTTTATCATTTATGAACATTTTTAAAATTTTTGTAAAAAATATTCTTAGTGAAAACTTCACTGGATAATCCAACCAATTAATAACACGGCATTTCAAAATGCTTATACAACTGCATGTATACCTAAATAAAATAAAATCAAAATATAAATAACAGAATCCCCATAAAACTTCGCGCTATCGCAAACGCGAAAATTTCAAGTATTATAGTTCATAGTATCATATCTTTTATAGTTATGGCACATAAAGACACATCTATATGAAAAGCAATTTAAAGAAATGAAAATTGTTAACACGCCACCGGGGGAAAAATGGAAGAATAAAATATGCAAGACCATGAAGAAAAGTGGTTTTAGATACCATTCCTAGAGCATGAACACTGTCTGCATCAGGAACTCGTCGATCTGGCCCAAGGTTGTAAATCTTGGACTTTATTGATGTATTAAATGATGCAGCGAAATCTTGATGCAGATTGGTGATTGTTACTCATTAAATAAAAACACTATCGTTGGTAACTCGTTTAAATAATGTTGACGGTTAATACATTAATGATTTCTTCAAAAGATTGGTATTCACTGTGTGGCGTAATTATTAATAAATTTATTAAAAATTACTTTGTATTCACCACTTTATTAATATACACATATCAACATGTTTCGAAAGCGATGCTTTCTTCATCAGGAATATATAGAATACTCAAAAATAATAATGTCAATTATAGACAAATGATAAACATAGAACACGAATGTTTTTGTGATTTGTTTATGCTTACAATGTGACTATTCTTACATTATTATTATTTAATTGCATGGTTAATTTGTAATGTTTCTTTAATTGCTACTTAATATGTTTATGTTGAGATTTTTTATTTATCTTAAAGATGTCTTGTTTTATTAATGTTTGTAGAATTTTCACATACGCCCATTTATTCTAAACGCGCTACATATTGGCGCGCTCTTTCTATCTTTCGAATGATCATATCTGCCTTTCAACAGCGGTCAGTCGGGTCGGGATTCAGAGCGCATGCTAGACAGACCTCTTGCCTAAATCTAATTCCTCGAAAGATTAACGCGGGGCCTTAAAAGAATAACACAATCTACATCATTACATACATATATAGGAAGATAGTCGTAAAGCCCATGTGACCAAGAGAAAAGGCTCGATACATTATGATACCAATAGGAGACCAGGAGAAAAAAATACCGTAACAGAGATATGAAAAATACTAGAATAAATCCTATGTGAACTAAACTAAGATGCCAACAACTTGTGTCGATCCAATCCAAGTGTGATATAAAATGAACATGTCATCACTCAAACATTTCATGTTCAAATGACATTCACATCGACAGCGACGCAATCATAGACTTCCATCGAATTAAATTTATGTGCACGATTAATCCACACGAAATATGAAATCGATTAATCGTTCGCCACAGAAGCCGCGTTCAGTCATTCTTTTGAAATATTGTGACATTTTAGAGCTCTAGTCATTTGCATATTATTTTAGGTCTCGTGGCACAGTTAAATACTCCTTTGCCAAAACTTAAAAGATTCATAGAATAAGACTCAGCTTGCAACCAGTTTGACCGTTAGATGTATCACCTATTGGTAAGACCGTTCCTTACTCAGAGATTAGCTAAGTACGGTGGTATCAAGCGGTACATACTGAAAGAATTTTCTATATCTCCAATACCTGCCCTCAATTTACAATTAAATTTTGTCATCGTTAGGCAAATACAGAAATGCTGCACTTTATTCAATGTTACTGTGTGAACATTTGAATTGTCTATATTACAAGTTTAGTCAATGCGTTCCAGTGGCGTACCAGACAGTCTAGGCAGGTGCAAATAAGAAAATACATAAAAAAATAACGTGAATGATTTTTTTTTGGTGACCATGAAATAGTAGACCGATAGCTAAAGGTAAAGGCACATTGGTCCAACATATGCAACACATTAAGACATTTGGACAACTTAAAATGCATACATTTCTATGAAAATAGATGATTTAGAAACATATACGTCATACGCAACACGTGCGACACCGTGAAGGTGAAGACAATGGCTATACAACTTCCAACCAGTAAGATCAGTGTGGATCTAGAACTATTTTTTTTTCGTTTTGTTCTTACTGAAGTAAAATAAAGGATTATTCGTCACCGGATTTAGTTTCTTTACTAAGTATGGAACTCTCCAAACGTTTATTTTTGTTTTTTTTTTCATATCATCTTTTTCTCTCTTTTATTTTACTTTTTACTAAAATATTAATTTACAAAGAATAATCTGGTTAAGTCGTCCTCAAATTCGCTTTCAGAATCACAAGCTGAATAGTGCGCGTGCGTCTTTTAAGAAGTGAAACGAGTCTCTGATTCCGAATTTACGTTGCATACGTACGTGGGACAAGTGTGTACATGGACGTAGGAACGTTGCATCGCATACGTGGCATCGCGTACGTGCGGCCAATGTGTTTTTACTTTAATTCACTCTGCCCTAACTTGCCTAGGTAGATGTCAATTTATCATTGGACAAACAACAATATAAGTTCCATTTTCCATTCGTTCAGTTAACATTCGTTGCGAATGGCTGTGCTCACTTAACGGGCTTGCTCGGGGGCTCGGTAGCCGGTCGCTACTCCACTGATAACGTGAGTATGTATATAAATAGTTCGATTTCCCCTTAAGTTATAATTCTACGATAAGCCACTGATACGGCTCAATGCACTGTGAAGATAAGATTAATTTCCAGTTAAAGTGTTTTTTTTTTGTTCAAAGTCGATGACTGTGGAAATGAATACTGAGATTATAATCCTTTTTTTTTTACTAGTGAACTTAAAAAGTATTACGCATGTGTAGTTATAGTTATTCAATTTATCGGGATTTCATTTTTGAAGCTCATAAATCTCATTGAAGGAGATAATATTATTAAATCTCAATCGAAATTTATCTTTGATAATTGATGATTTTACACAAAAACGGCGCCACACCAATTATCCAATTATTATGATTAGATTCTTCCGATTTAATTGATTTATCACGTCTCCTTTATAAACATGCATTCCGAAAACTGCTTTCACATTATTATTATTAAAGAATTGATTTCAAACTGTAGTGAACAAACTTAATAATACCCACAGCTTTGAAAAAAATTGAGACTAATAAAAACAAAACATTTTATTGAACATTGAACATTAGAATTCCTTTATATTTTTTGCATGTTCGGTATTTTTATAGTTTCTATTAGTTAAATATATTTTTTTTTAAATGTTAACTTTAAACTTAATCTTTCGATTTAACACATAAAAGGCTCTCTAAATTATTTGTATTTACGTATCGATACAAGTTAATGCATTGGAATCTAGTCCGAGCTCGATCATTTTGACCCGATCACGAACCACCAATGATCGATCCGGTCACCTTTTCAAAGAAGATTCTATAATTGATCGATGAGCTGTCAGCTCAGTCGACACCCATGATGTGCGCGGCGAGCGACCATAGATGAATACATTTTGTAGACCGGGCATCTCGTTCTCGCGACAGAGAAATAGAGATGGTTAACACCTGAAAGAGGCTGTCGATGCAGTTCCAGTCACCGGAGATCGATGTGAAACCGATTATTTTTCCAGTTACTTTTGGAAAGGTTGATCGGTATCATAAAAATATCAAATATATTAATGCTATGAATATGTTAGAATTATATTTTTTTTGCGGAAGGGCGTGACTAGCAAATCGCTGAGTAAGAAACCGGTTTCTCCAAATATTTTTTTCGTAGACATAGTTCAATTGTTCAAAAGTTTCCCATTATAAAAATTATAAAATAAATCGGTTATTAAAATAATCTACATCAGCACGATACACTAAACATCGCGTCAATATAAATATGGCATTTTTGCCATGTTTTATGCTTTCTATGGTACACGTCATCGATCGATCAAGGATCGGGTCATTTCTACCCGATCATTTTGCCAGTGGGTCGTTTAAAATAATTGATCGACCCACGACTATTAGAAACCTACCTGAAATCCATTAATATAGACACTAGTTCCTACTTTTAGTTAGGTGGGTATCTAAAACCAGCGAGAATATTTGAATCGTAAATTAATAATTAATCCGTGTAATTACGATCAGCCATAGAGGATATATTTGGCAGGTAATAAACCCGCTGCCCGATGACGTATCACTAATAGTTGGATGCTACCGATGCATCAATAACCAGGCTCCGACGGGGCGGGAAATCAAGGCTCTACACGCGATCTAGTGTCCGCTGCCGCCGCCAGAGCGCTCCGTTGCCTTTGATGGCGATCGACACATCCGGTACAATTATTCACATTGGAAATAATGACACACGCGGGAATTCGGTAATTGTCCAAAATTCCGATACTAAAGCCTGTCAAAGGCAATAAATAAATATTTTACATTTTCTAAAAATTTTCAACCACCGTTTTTGTTTGACCTTTTACTACTCAACGGAGAATTTATTCATTCACAAATTGATTACTCAGAAATCCTTGAACTATAAAATGTTGGATTTAAGCAGTAAATATGACAGAAAACTAGTGTTTCATTGTGATAAATTCAATTTCAAATTCATAAAATCTTTATCCTCCAACTAGCTGATGTGTACCCGGCCTTACTCGGGATTTTTTTTTTTTAATTAAGTTATGAAGTAGTGAATACTTGTTTGTCGTTCGGGTGCCATAATTGATTTGACATCGAAAAAAAACTATCTCTAAACAAAGAACATTCATTTGAAAAATTTATTTCATTCCAAACATTTTTTTTTTTTTAAATATATCTAAATAATAAAGTTCTTAAGTAAGTATGTACCTACTTATATTTTCCATTTTGAAAATATTCTACCCAAACAAACCTTCTTCTTTTGAATATGTAGTCTGTGGCTAACCAGAGTGGTATATCTATGGACTAACCTCTATACAACATTGGGGAGTTCAATATTTTTCATACTAATTTTAAAACGTTATTTCAACAGTTTTACATATTGGATTTCATTCAAACTACTTTCTAAACCTTCCCGGTACTAACAAGAACAAACTGTGCTATTTTCAGTAAAATCAATAAAGTGGTTTTCGAGATAATCGAGGACAGACAGGCAGACAAACATTCATTTTTATATATAGAGATGATACTGACGGAAACCCAGATCATATATCGTAGGTATTCTGTAAAATCACTGTTTTGAGAAATAACGCATTTAAGTTTTGTGTCAACATTAAAATTCTTTATCAAATTCAATAATATTATTATAATGCAAAATTGATTTAACATTTTTTTTCGATACAAAAATATTTGATTTGATTCTTTGAAAAAAAAAAATATTTTTTAGCCTTTTGTTCCATTAAAACACCTGTGAACTGATTTAACGGTAAATTTACATTTAAAATTATAGTTTTTTCTAATTACCACAACTTTCTGTTTTTTTCCAGTTTGTAATGCGTAAAGAACTTCATAATACTGCGTTATTAAGTCAAAGTTTCCGACGTTTTCTGCCACTATACCAAAAATATTGTATTCCATGATCTACGGTCCGAACAAACACTCAAGTGGACATATTGAATACATAAATATCCTTGCATTATTTTATTTTTTTTGCTTCAATCTTTCTCATCTGCCTTTCGTTGCCAATTTTTATTGCAATTTAAAACCGCTTCATTTTTGTGTCTTTAGTGTGTTTCTATAGGTACCGAGTGGAAATACTGTTGAAACGTTGATTGAAATAGCTTTGGCCTTCTTTGATGACCAGACCCGAATATCGAGATACTTCGCAACCTTCCTCTTTCAAATTCCTTCCTTTCATATTTTAGCATCATCATCCAAATTTATTGATTTTAAAAACGATCTAAAACTGCACATTCCGAAACGGTTCGAACTGGCTAAAACGTAATTATGATGTAGATAACACTACTGACTAGTAAGACAGCTGTCTCCGACGTTGGTCGACGTGACGTCAACAGCGCCATATTCACGAATAAAAACGAGCATGTCGTTTTGGCAGCAAATCAAAATGACATATTTTATATCGTTATGGAAAATTTATTCGTAAACATAAAAATAAAATAAAAATGCCGTCGTTATCGTCATTTTTTTCATAATTACTTTTGTACAATAAAAATAAACTGGTGAAAATACCCTTTTCAGATCTCATAGGAGCAGTTGAGACTTTTATGCGGTATTCCCGTAAAATGAATTTATGTTAAATTGTGCAATTTAACGATGATAATTTTTCTATCTAAAAACGAACGTTGGTAAAAATTACAAAAATCTAAAACACTTTAAAGCACATTGCGTTTTCCCTCGAGGCCGTAAAATGGGGAAACTTTTATGATAGAATCCTTAGCATTTACACTTTACACGCGTAGAATGAGATTAATGTGTGATTAGTTTTGAAAGCAACCGTTCTCGGTAAAGACGCCATTGTGGACTACTAAGTAGGTCACTGAAAGCCGAAAACGGCGGCTGCACCAGAAAACCCTAAATACGTTCCCACCAACGAGCGAGCGCCGCCGCTGCATCGCTGTAATTAATTCTCCGACCAGGATTAAGTTCTGTGACATGAGCCGTGTTCCGGGTGCTTTGTTTGTTGCTGTTATACCTGAATGTGCATAATATACTATACCACCCCGCCGAACAGGGCTGCACCCACAACATTACAATAAATAGTACAACACCAAAGCTACTGCAACAATATATAAACCGCAAAAACACGGCAAAAAAGGCGCAATTATTTTCAAAAACGGTATTTATGAGCATATTTTAGTGTTTCAAGATGCGGTCGTTAGATGGCATTGATTTAAATACATCGAACGTCTGAAGATTATACCTTGTGTCAGTAGATGGCAATAATAAACAGAGTTCTAATGCATTGTCTATGGTAGTACATATCGTATTGTTTCACATATATTATGATATTGTAGTACTTAGTTCCCGTAGCCGCCACTTGGGGCGCCAGTTGGGGATGATAGACATTATTAGACGTGCCAGAGTCTGCAGTGAACACGGAACACTGTACAATTAACCGGGCCAGATAAAGCATTTGAAACTTACGTGAACGTTTGAAACAATGCGGCATCAGATTCAAACTGAAAATTTATTATGAAACATGTATTTGAAATCCTCCAAAGCCAAATGCCCTAATTTGTAAATGAATTTCTATAAAAAAAACATAATTATGATACTAGAAATATAAATAGAAAATGGTTGCCATGTGTGAAAAATCATAATGGCTATATCTGACCTTTGAGTTGGCTGAAGGTATGAAGAATGATTGTACAAATAATATCTATGTATAAGCTTTTGCTGTCGGTGAGAAATTGTATGCCCCATTTAAACCAGGGACATAAAAATAGAACACAAAAATAGAATTATCAAAATTGCACCTTCAATACCTCAAACCTTCAGATTCAGTCTAGATCCTTCCTACACAAACTAAGCTCTACTATCCGAGGGTTCCGCACAAGTGGGTTGTATTTATATCGTCGGAATGTATATTATCAAAGTAGATGTGTTTGTCCCTTTCTGTGGTTAAAATAACCAGTTTATAGGAAAATTCATCCCCGCAATTGCTTCGAGCCTTTCAGGTCGATAGCAACTACGAAGGGGCGGGTTTAGAGGGGTGGAGTAGTGCGGGGAGGAGGGTTGTGACGCAACCACTGACCTCCCTTCCCTTCCCCTCCCTTCTCCGCCGCTACCCCCGACTACCGGTTACGTAACTCCCGTGAAGTATACCGGTAAATCCTCAATTACATAGTCATTAAATGTGTGATATCTGGATGGTGAACTACTCAAGTGGACGCTAAAGGTCATTGGGACTAAATTAGAGAAATGATAATACATCAAAGGCCGGCCTTCTTCCCTAATCACTGAGTGAAGTTGAATACAAAATGGATTAGTACAATTTTCCATTCTCGTATATTATTAGAAACTACTTTTACATTTAAATTCCACGATGACATGAACAACTTCCTCCTGAAATTTTTTCAGAAAAATGTCGAGAAAATCAAATTAAGTGAGCTACCGAGCTAATTGCAAAAAAAAATCAATTCTGATTTTTCATTTGCACAGCACAGTGACCGAGAGAATTTCAATAAATCTTGATTTAACACAATTTCATCGAAGGAATTACACACTTAAAATCCTTAAATTTATTTCTATTATAAAAATGTGTAAAGAAAAAATTCTTAAATAAAATGAGGAATTTTACAAACGTGTGAGAAATAGAAATCTATTTATAATACCTAATTTTAAAACGACTCAAATGCAAAACCACTATATTTATCAACACATATAAAAGTACAATAACCTCCCCATTGAAATGCGCTGTATTAACGACCAGTTAGAACAAATAAATAACATCAAACACTCCTTTAAAAAAATCTTACATACCTAAATATTTCATACAAAATATTTTACTTAGTGAGCGCCGAGGCAGCCCGCTCACTGGGTAGAGAAAATTATCTCCACATTTATGCACCTCTAATATAATAGAAGCAAATTATATATTACGTATCTACCAAATTAAGAATCGTGGCTCCCTTATCGCGCACAAGAACTCCCTTTTTCTGATAAGGTATAGACGACCTAGAATACCCTTTTTAATTAAATTTTCGGAAAATACTCGTAATGCACCTTAAACAGTGTAAAAAAACATTTTAGAATTAAATACTCGTTAATACGTTTTGATACTTGTTCTATCGGGTACCTAACAAATATACTAAACGAGTATATCGTATTGTAAAAAATTTGTGCACAGTGCCTGGGAACATTTCTCCCTCCTGTGCCAACTGTGTTAGAGGTGCATAAATGTGGCGATAATCTTCTCTACCCAGTGAGCAGACTACCTATTGCTACTGTACGGCTTTTATTTAATTTATTTCAAAGAATTGTAAACTGTGTGTTATGTGCTAGCAGCACTTGCTGATAGCGATCTTATACTTAAACCAGCTCACTAAGGTAATGGAGGGTATAAGATGGAATTTGTGCGGAGAAATTAAATACTGTTACGAGATACGTGAAATTCTCCGTGGGTGTTGAATACCCCTCGCAAAAATCCATAATATTTTAGATCGAATGGATATTGGATACGTCCTCGACATATAAAGCAAATAGTCCTGTCAAACAAAGTGATGGAGAACTCATTATATTTGATTTATAGCATTTTTCCGGCTGAGTTATATTTATAGAGTTCCAATTCTCACTTCTCACGCTCAGGTGGAGAAGGATTTATCAATTTGATGAAATAAAAGCGATGAAAGCAATTCACTTATTCGTAATCATCGAAGAAGACAATAATAACAAATCTCAGATGAAACATGAAACATAAAAAAGGTATCAGTCGCATTTGGGAATCATCTAGGACCTCTGTCTTATCGATTATCGATATCATTTTAGTATTATTTTTAATTAATTTAAGACATTTTACAAAAAATATAATCCAAAAAGTCCCGATAAACTACTTTTCTGTAGTTTAACTAACGGTAGCTTGCCATTTAAAGTATTGTACGAAATTTGTAGTTAAAGAAATTATTTAATTAATTCCCATATTATTGGCTGCTATCTTTTTATACGATTTCAAAGTTCTACCCGAATATATTTGCAATCTAGATAGTGTCTCGGACATACCTATCCGATTTTGTTTATTTATGTGGGACATCTATTGACTTTTCTGCAAGTCTAGAAAGAGATGAGACTGATACCTTTTAATTCTTCTTCAATGAGATTTGTAAGCTTCAATAAGTTATTCAAATCATTTATTTGTGATTAAATATCTAGAATCGATTAGAATTAATTTTGGTTGAAAATCGTAAATAAATCAAAACTTATCAAACAGTTTTATGTGTTTTTCGAATTTTAACACAATTTTTGTTGAAATCTTTGTTCTACTGAAAAATCGTCGAAAATATTGCCAATACATTGATATACTCGTATATCAAATCTATGTAACTAATAATAGAAAAAATATTCCAAACTAAAAACGAGTTCTATTTACCTAGAAATTTCAGTACAGACCTTACCGTTCGAGAAATTTAATTGGGACACATAAAGAGACTGATTTCACACTCGACATTAATAAAAATGACATGAAGTTTGTACCCTGGTGATAGTTCAACAATTTTTCTAAAGAATTTTATCGGATATTTCTGTTAGAAGTTGGCCCCAGACAAAACATTTCTGGGAAAAACAAAAGCAGAGGCTATGTCCGCAATAGAACGGGGCCACCCAAGCAGGGCAAGAGAGCTTTTCCTGGAAACACCTGACCCGACTAGCAAGGGATGAAAACGCTCCTGGTGACGAAGTATTTGTATTGATTGTTTTCAAATAGAAACCAATACAGCATCCCTCTACACGCATAGTCAATTCAGCCGCCCATGAAGTAGGTTTTGTGAAGCCTGAATATCAATTTGAAACCCTCGTGTAATGCGGAATCATTGTTTGGGGAATGTAAAATATGGGTTCGTTAAATTGAAACGTGACGCCTCCACTGTTTGCCGGATGAGATCACGTAGAGGAGGGAGTTTTCGCGGAACTAAGCGGAAATATTCAAGCTTCGTTCAATATAAATAAAAACATTGATAGCATTAACCATAATTACTTGATGAAATAACTAAATTTACCAAATCTTTCAGATTGAAGAATTATTTCCGACTTGATATTTATGTTCAAAATTGTAAATGGTAGTATAGAAAGCCCTGATTTAATTAACCTCATTCAATTTCATATACCTACGAGAGCTACTCGTTCCAAAATCCTGTTTAAATGTAACAACACCAGGACTGAGCATTACGAACACTCGCTTGTACCTAGATTAAATGAAGTTAGTAATAGATACGCAGATGTATCGGATCTATTTAACTGCAGGAAGGCTATACTATCATATCTTTTCAATCAATATTAATTTAACTTAAGTTTACTATATATTTTATATGTACGCATATCTTTAACTTTTATATCCTTCATGAACTTACGACCTAATGACACATTTAATAGTTACCTTTTAAAAATTATTTGTGCTATGTTCTTATGTTTGTAGTTAACTGTGAGATATAATTATTTTTACGGTATATTAATACCACTGATATTAAATAAATAAAGATTTCTTAATGCTCGATACCGCAGATGTTTTAAATAGTTTTGTAGAAAAATCTGATTAAGTGATCTAGGTACAAGCGAGTGTTTGTAATGCTCAGTCCTGGTGTTGTTACATTTAATCAGGATTTTCAAACAAGTAATTTTAAAGCACCCATTTTTATAACTATTCCAAATTATATTAATTATGTTACTTGCATTGCTAAGAGAAAGTAATTAAGTATTTCCGAGACTCTAGAACTGAGAACTAACTCTGTGCTATCTATTTAAGTTTCATTAATGTCACCATTCGAGGATCATGAGATAGAAAGCTTTCCCAGCCGCAAAAGGGCTAACTTTGTGGCATAGCAGAGTTGGGAAACATGGCTTTCCAACAGTGTACAATATAAAGTGTTGTCAGAACGAAACAGCGCATTGTACTTACTACGTTGCGGCTACCGCTGCAATCAACATAATTTAAAAAATGCCACTCTAAATCCACAATAAGGATCTCCAATGAAAAATATTATGGCTTTAAAAATATGTATTTATATAGATCAACAAACGACTATTGTGAATATATAACTTTTATTATAAATAAATTATACGTGGAATTTGTAAATCGAAATTTAAAATTGAATAAAAAATCATCTCATCAAAACACGTTGTTCTATTGGTACCATTGCATTTGGAACATATGACGGCACGTGTGCATTCTGTTTTTCAAATAATATTTACATTTTTATTTCGTTTTGTATATGTAAAATGTTTTTTTTTGGTTTTGGCGAAATTTTAACTTATTTTGGGTGACTTTAAGCTCTATAATTCTTGTTCAATATAAACAACTATTATTAGTAAAATAACTTTAGTATAACTTTGAGAATTCATGAGCAAACCAGCTGTCAATACGGATATTATGTTAATGTTAATGCTCAATACTATTATTATTCATTGAGTTAAAGTTTCTAAAAAGGTACATAATTTTATTACTTATGTTTAGTTATGGTTTACTACGAATAGAATATAAAATTATGTGCGGTAAAGCTCATCCTTGTTTTGACATATGACATTCTAATAACAAAAGTGATCAAAACCGACCGGCCATAGATTTAGAGCGTTTTGGTGGTTTGTTTCTTGTAAAAGTTGATACTTTGAAAATTTATTAATTAAGAAAACTAACTTTAGATAAAAACGAAATACACTGGTATTTATGTTTGAACGTACCTCATTATTCACCGACAGCTTTTGATTACAAACTTCATTGTTAAATTTAACCCTCTATTCATATTATGTATACGAATTCGACTGTAAAAGCGTTCAATTTAACAATTTTTAAAGTAAGAAAAAAAAATTATAAAGTTACTAGTATTAGTACAGCGCCCTTGAGTGATTTTTCACAAAAACGACGGTATAAAAATCATCCAAGAATTATTATTATTCTTGCGTAATTAAGTATTATCGAGAAATATTTGAGCCTGAAAGTCTCTAAACTTCAGAGTTGGACCTATTTAGTTAAATCTCTACTCACAGAGTCATAACTTTACCGACTGAATTCCGAAAATCTCATTCACTGAAATGAAGAGCCGCAAAACTTTTAAAAGCTTTATAAATACAAAATTCTTTGTAAATTATATTAAGATTTTGTCTAAAGTTTGACCGCAAATATGATCGCTTTTAAGTAAATAAACATACTTCCAAGTAATAATTTAAATGGCTTTCGTAGCTTGGTCGGAGAATCCGTAGGTAAAGGATTTGATTCCGCGGCGGTCGACAATAAGGAACTCCAGTGAAAAATATAATGGCTTTAAAAATATATATTAATATAAATCAGCAAACGCTGATTATAATATGTAACTTTTATTACATATAATTTATATGTAGATTTTATAAATCGTTATTCAATGGTTAATAGAAAATAATATCACCAAAACACCTTGTTATGTTGGTACATAACAAGGAAATTTTGAACATCTGACGTCACGTGCGCATTCTGTTTTTGGATTAGTATAAAAAAAATTATTTTTCGCTTTTCTTTGTATTTTTAATATCTATTTTTTTTTAGTTTTGGCGAAATTTTAACTTAATTTGGGCTACTTTAAAAGCTCTATAATTGTTGTTGAATATAATAAACTGTTATTAGAGTATTAATGAGCAAACCAATTATCAATACGGATATTATGATACTATTAATGCTCAATACTATTATTATTCTCTGAGTTAAAGTTTCTAAAAAGGTACATAATTTTATTACTTGTATTTAGTTATGGTTTACTATGAATAGAATATCAAATTATGGACGGTAAAGCTCAGCCTTGTTTGACATTTGACATTCTAACCTCAAAACTGATCAAAACCAATCGGGCATAAATTAGGAGTGTTTTGGCGGGCTTTGAAAAATCGAAACTTTGAAAATTATTTTATCTATGAAAACTAACTATACTGGTATTTAAGTTTGAACGGCATTATTAATAATAAAAAATTGGACTGGAGTTCCTTATTTAAATTTAAATTCAGTATGTGAGCGCTGTCACTTCTTAACTTCACGATGTCGATTTGTAAGATGGAAGGCTCTTCAGCTGACACAAGGAGCATCGATGTAAATGTGACCTCCAGTAAATTGTTTTAAAATATTATCTTTTATAATAACAATATAAAATAAAGTGTAAAAATAGCACACGTAATTATTTTTAGATTCAGATAAAGGGGACGCGTCTATATTTAAAAGCTATCTCTCATTAGTCAAAGGTTAAGCAAATCATTTGCTTGATGGCATATTCGTTACCTTTATGTTGTGGGGCATATACTCGTATGCTGGTATATTTTAATGTGTTGAAATATATTTGAAAGTGTAATAGCGTAACCCATGTAGACATTTCCACGAGATATGTTTTCGCTTTTCATGTTAAAATTACAAGGTTCAACGTGAACATAATGCCTTAAGGAGATATTGGGTCTTTTTTTGAGAGTACACAAACTATAGCATGATAAACTCTCGAAACATGTAATATAGAAAACGTATTGACATCAGGAAAACTCGAAACGCCCAAGTAAAATATATGGCGACAGTATTTTTCTAATATATCAGCTTCTATTGCACAATATGTTCAATGAAAATGCCTCCCGGTGTACTTATTCACCGAGTAAGCTATTTGTCTTGAACTCGTTTTAGACTTTTATTGCCTTTGGAAAAACTTCAATGATGCAGGAACCTATCTATAGAATTGCAATGTTATTGAATCTCTGCTACCAAGATAAAATAACATGAGCTCAAGTATCATTGAATTTCTGGGATCAATACGATCCGTAAATCTAAAATGTAGTTATTTTCCAAAAATAATAAAGAGTTACAAAACGTTATTAATAGTTCGTTTAAAGAAAAAATAGATAATGAAAACATATTCTCGTAAAGTTAACTGTGGTTTATTGTAGGAGAAATAAAAATGTCAGCCATCGAATTAAAAATGAAACATACGTTACATTGCCATGACAACTGTCACGTTACTAATGTAAGCTTTGAGCCCTCCCAAATGATAATATATTTGTACGCGTACACAAAGGGAAAATGATTAATTTATCTGTGGACTAGTGAAACCGCGCGAGAACATTGATGGAGGATTTAGCGAAACACAAAAGCAGATTTCATTTATCATCCCGAGATTTATGTATCTGATAATAATATTCCAGGTCATTAATCTCGGGGTTGAATTCCATCTCGGCGGGATTACGCAGCAACGCTTTTTACAATTGTGACACCCAGCCCTTAAATAATTTAAATAATTAAGGCAATGCAAAAAAACAGGAAAAGTCCTATAAAGAAGCCTTAGCAGTTTTATCGTCACAGAATAAATACGAAGGGAAAAGGATTTTGACCCCGTCTAAAAGCTGAAATTGAGAAAATAAACCACAGGGGATCGGATTCAGTAAGCCTTCGATGGCGGGTTAAGTTTCTTTATAATAGTCGCTAATAAAACACTTTTGTACCAACTGAATGTACATTTGCTCGAAAAATGTATAGAAGATGAACGAAAATTTGAACTGTTTAAAGTTTTCTTTCTCTTTTAATGTATTTTTCACACCCCCCGAAGTGCGAAGTCAGAGCGAAAACTCCGTAACTAAGTCGTTTACTTTTATAGAAAGAGAAAATTACTTTGGTTACACTAAATTATCTCTGATTTTAGATGAAAACGACATAAAATACTTTTCCAAAACTTCAAAAGGGTGGGTTTTTAAAAGTCAAGCAAACTCTTCAAAAATCTTTTTTCTCAAATCTTGTTCATTTTCACGAGTTTTTTCTGTAATAGCCAGAGATCCGGGCGAACCACGCGTCTTATCTTTCTTGGACTCTCTGGGGTTCTACTATACGGTTTTACTTGTGAGCAATCCTGTTAAACTAGGCAAAAAACAAACATTTCAGAGGGAAAACTTTTACAGGAGAGTATCCGGAAATAGCTTATGGAATTATTCGATACTTTGAAGAAAACGTCGACAGTGTCTGTTTGCTAAATTTTATCAATAACGTATATTAAAACCCCGCTTTAGAATGCCACTCAATATTCTGCAATACTTCTTGTTTTATTTTAAAAATATCAAATAGAATGGGGCGTACGCGCATGCGGAATATATTTTTAAGCCGACGGTAAAAATATTACAGTTTACGTAACAAAGGGGTCAACGTAGTGCTGTGAGACCCGAAGGCGCCGGAAATAATTCATCGTCATGCGGGGCGCTACTAATTCATAGTCTTGGAGGCTCTCGCTTCATTAGCGCCTGTCCGAGAGATTTACGTGGAGGCGGCGCAGCTTCCCCGCGGGCGAAACTAGCTCGGGGCGGTAAATCACGGGGCGAGGCGTCAACATGCCTGGGGGTCGGGCGTCCGATGGTCTGGGGAATGGCGCCTTGGGGGAATTGACATCACACGTTCCGCGTGAAGGTAAATCGCTTATCTTTAATAATATGGAAAAGAAAGCGACGATTATAAGACATTTTGAGAAAACATTTATCACTTTCACACCTCATTGAACTACAAATATTGCGAAGGTGAGAAAATGGAACTGTTTTTTTGTTATTTTTCCAAGAAAGAAAAAAATGACTTCAACTGGTAACGTATTCGGAGTGGAGACAAACAGACATAAGCTTTACGGGAAAAGGCCGAACATTTAAAAAAAAATATATTTATTTGCGAAGTTGTGTAAATAATATGATATTCTTTGAAAATATGTAAGTATAGTGCTATTTCGTACATTTTGTATTATTAATGCGAATACAGCACAGGAGTCCCAACTCCACCCTGCTAACCGGAGCTATTGAGATTATACCATCCTCAGTTGGGGTATGTTGTCTGGCTGAAGGGTATGCGGAGGGAAAAGAGATGGTAAAGATGAAGGTGAGGAAGCAGCTAGCAATTCAGATCTGGTCAAACACGACTTATGCCATTTCAAGCAACATTTAAATTCGGAAAGGTTTTCTTTCACCAGGGCGATACTAAGAGTCTCTGAAACAGGCCGTAAGCATACGTGTATATTATTTTACATTAAAATTAAAATATTTAAAAAGATTTACTTGCGCACGCCGGAATTGGAACCCGCGACCTCCCGATTCGTAGTCGAGGACTTTACCCCTTGACCACGGAAGTCGTCAAGATAACACCAGAAATTTCATAAATACCATAATATTAGAAACTTCAATATAATGTTTGTTTCTTTTCATATACTCGTACGCAAAGGAAAATCTTTTTAAAGAGCGCACGTTTGGATGTATATGTATGTACACACCGATATTGGTCCAAATTGGTTCAAAATAGTTCCGAACACTTTTCCGCAGTCTCCCCTTACTTCGCAATAGTATTATGATTCAGTACACCACTACATAATCAAGAATCTCTTTAAAATGATTCTACCGTAGGTAATATTAATTACTCTACTAGTAACTTTTTAAAGAGCGCACGTTTGGATGTATATGTATGTACACACCGATATTGGTCCAAATTGGTTCAAAATAGTTCCGAACACTTTTCCGCAGTCTCCCCTTACTTCGCAATAGTATTATGATTCAGTACACCACTACATAATCAAGAATCTCTTTAAAATGATTCTACCGTAGGTAATATTAATTACTCTACTAGTAACTTTTTAAAGAGCGCACGTTTGGATGTATATGTATGTACACACCGATATTGGTCCAAATTGGTTCAAAATAGTTCCGAACACTTTTCCGCAGTCTCCCCTTACTTCGCAATAGTATTATGATTCAGTACACCACTACATAATCAAGAATCTCTTTAAAATGATTCTACCGTAGGTAATATTAATTACTCTACTAGTAACTTTTTAAAGAGCGCACGTTTGGATGTATATGTATGTACACACCGATATTGGTCCAAATTGGTTCAAAATAGTTCCGAACACTTTTCCGCAGTCTCCCCTTACTTCGCAATAGTATTATGATTCAGTACACCACTACATAATCAAGAATCTCTTTAAAATGATTCTACCGTAGGTAATATTAATTACTCTACTAGTAACTTTTTAGGAGAGCTAATAATTTTTCTTTTATTAGATTTACATATTTCAATAATTCTTCAACATTATACAGCATCGATAAATTATATCCTTTCTTTTTTTTTTAAATGTGGTCATACTTAAATTGCAAGTCGAAAGCTTTATTTTAAACACACATAAATAATAAAACTCGCAATTAAGGGCTCCATTCGCGAAATTTGTGAGTTTTTGCAAGGTGCAATTTTTTAAATTTTTAAACTCATTTGGGAAAATGTCCGTATAACTAAACCAGGGATATTATTTATTCAGCCGGTGTTCGGGTAATAAAGTTGTCTGGAAATTGTATTTTTAATTACAAAATCGTAATTTTGCATCCCCAGGCGCCTTTATATCTGGGTGATAAAACCGTGTATCTGGCTCCCCCTCTTTCCCCTTGGTTATCTCTCACCAAGAGGGGCGGAATGCGAGGCTGGGAGATATTGACCCAGAGATGGGTTTATGCGGTTATTTATGTTCGACGTTCGACGGAGAATTTGATCTTTATTAAATTTCAGGGGAATTCGTTTATCGAGGTGAAAATAATAATCTATTTTATATGGGTACATATACGTTGTAAGTTCAAAGGTTCAAATGGTACGATTATTCAATATTAACTGGAGATAGCCAGCAGTGGTGGTTTTCTTTAAAGTGCGTTTGTGCAGTGAACTCCCATAAAAAGGATAAGATAAAAAGACAAACTTGCTTTATAATTTTACCACACTTTAAAGAGCGCGCTGTTCAAATTTCGTACTAAAAATCCACCCTTTCATATTAAAGATGCCCGTGAGCGAGCCCGAAATGAATAACATACGTGCGAAATGAATTCAGCACCTATGGAACATTCAGTTGTATGAAATACTTCATACAAAAAAAAAACTCGTGGTGCTTCAGCCGTTAACCCTGGAAGCGAGCAAACATTGGGAATCTGTTGGCTGCCCTGGAGCGCAGAGACTATGGGATTTGTTAATTCCGTATTTGTACCGAATAGTATTTGGAACGAATTAATAGATTTTATTCTGTGATCACCGTATTTTAAGTTATTATTAAAAAATTATTGCTGGGAGTGCTGCTTTTTTATATAAAAAAATGGTCAGTGTTTTGCTAAAATTGTGATTTTCGTATTTAAAACAGTTTTTATTTTATTATTAAAGATATTATTATCATTAGCCACAGATGCTTTAATGATGAAATTCCTCAGATCTAGGGAAAATTATGTATTATATGGAAAAAAACAACAAAGGGTTTATAGATGAGGGATGATTTTTTTTCTCCCTATTTTGACCACCAATGATAGCCGGTATATAAATTATAAGACATATACCATTATAAACAATACCAGTACTGTGAAACAAACCAATAAGGACGTTGTGACAAAAATGGTCACTCAAAGAGCTATTAAAAGAGCCATTCTAGGAATCTAATTGAAAAGACTAATGCGTGGATTAGAAGCAAGATATTGGTAAACACGTAGTTCATATTCAAATAGGACTCTGCCAGTCACGTAACATTACCAACGGATGACAGTTGGATTTCCAAATTCTTCGGTTGGTGTCCTTGTTTAGAAACCGGAAACAGAGGTGATGATAACCATAGACTTCAGAGCCGCTATGAATCTGCCGAACTGAAGATATTTGAGAGAGGTCCATGTTCAAAGCTGGATGTCAGAAGGTAAGAAGAAACAAATTAACTAACTAACTGACCATCACGCCGTTTCTACGCAGAGGTAGGAAGAGATGACAGACCGCCAAACAACTTAATCTCAGCATATACTTCTTTCTTCATTCACATTCATACACCGTCTCAGAGATTTTCTTCTGTTATTCTAGTTCTGACATGGCACGACTCAAGTATTTGATTCACTTGATCGTACCTTGTCTTCCTCGAACGTCCTCGGCTACTACTTCCATTCACATTCACGTAACATATTATCATTAGACTCCTTTCTTCGCCCTTTCGCTCTACATGCCCAAACCATCTAAGGATCCCTTTCTTAATCTTACTAATTACGCTTAAATTAGCCTTGCATTCTTTACGAATATAAACATTTTTCACACGATCATACACGGTTTTACTACACATTCGCCTCAGAGATCTCATTTCTGCAGCTTTTATTCTACTTTCATCCTTCCTCTGCCAGTTCCATACCTCACTGCCATACGTCAGGGTTGGTATCAGCACTCCATTATAGACTGCTAGTTTCGCTTCTTTGGACATTTTTTTGTTAGCGCCAACTGCGTTCAATCCTCCACTAATGCATTCACCCTTCTTTCAATGTCCATATTAGTCTTTCCATCTCTCATAAACATACTTCCCAAATGTACAAACTCATCAATCTGCTCCAAGTATTCACCATTCACAACTATATTGCACACTGTTTTTGTACTCCCCTCTCTTTCAAACACCATGACTTTAGACTTGCATTCGTCATTAGCTCATTCTTCATACATACTTCATTCATCCTAAATTCGAGAGACTGTATATCTTCCATACTGTTAGCAATCAGCACCGCATCATCAGCATACAACAGGCAACATACTTTTAGAGTAGTCATTTTTGCGTCCAAGCCAGTTTAATAATTAAAAATGAAATACTAATATCTCATAAGAATATAATGAAAACTTTAAGGCGAAAAATAAATACAACAACACAGGACAATATACTTCTCCGTTATCGCAAGCGACAACTTTTGTTTGTAGCCTCCTAATCTACGTGACGAAAGGAGGAAAGTAAATCAAGGGAACAATAATGAGGACAAGTTACTTGTGAAAGTTCCCCGCCCAAGTTTCTTTCAAAGGCTTGCCGAGACCATTGTTCCGGGAACTTCTGATTCGGCAAAAAGTTCCGCCGATTGATTCCCGTCCCAGGACCAAAGTTTAATGATTAATGAATTTCTATAAACTCAGTTGATTGACAAATACCCAATAGCCGGGATTCGTTTGGGATTAAATTGAGTTGTTGGATATTTGATTTCAAGGAATCCATTCAAAAATGCAGGTAATACTAATTTTCTTAAAACAGAAAACTAATAAATTGTTTGTACAATATCGTCGCAGGAAAGCAATTCTACCCCAACTACTACTACCCAAAAAAATACTCTGTATACATCATTCCACAGGGTTTTTTTTCTGCGTCGATCTATCTGGGTCCTGTGATAACAATGAAAAATAAGACCTCTACTACGACGTTGGAAAAAATCTTAGTTTTGTTTATATTACGTTTTTTAATTGATATATAAGCCTCAAAATCCTGCGTTTTTTTTACATAGCCTTGGCTGTTATAGTAATATTCCTTTCCTGCGACGATATGCTATTTTCTATTGTTCCTTTCTCTATAAGTTGCTTTACTGCCTGGCTTCGCCTGAAACTCATCACCCTTCTCCGGAATCTTTCTTGTAATTTCGCCACCAATTCCAAAGGATTAACTAATCATCACGGGGTTTCTCCACAGGGGTAGGATAGACCGCCATATAACTCCGCCTTGGCGCACACTCCTTGCTTCATTCAGAGTCATACATCGTATCGAACATGATCTTCTGTTATTCTGACTCTTGACATCTTGACGTAGCCTGACTTGATGTATGATTTTTTTTTGTTTTGACCCACCAATGCAGTGTGAATTTTTTCATACCTGTAACGTGTTAAGTAACAGAACTACTCATACACGTGATATTTAAAGTTTTCGGAGCATTCTTTGCGGATTTTTTTAATTGAGGGAATTTCACATGAAAAAATTTTCAACTAGACATCTGAATAGAGATTATCTTCAAAAATAACATGTATTTTAAGTTTTCAGGGAATGTTTGAAATATACACATAGAAATTCTGAATGCGGAGGCTAAACTAAGAAATTCCATGAGGGTTTTTGCTGCCTTCGGCGGATCTACAAAGAAATGTTTTCTTTGTGGAGAGTATTCAGTTTTAAAAATTCACGAATGAATATTTTTGAGCAGCTTAAGATAAATGGTTGCGTTGTTTAGAAATGTTGTACAGAAATTATTTTTTTTAATTTTCCAGCCAGACGCCTGAGGTCCGGGAAACCTTTTTGGACTGAAGTCGAATGAATGCTTCTATCACGATACTCCCTTGAAGAGTCGTGCCGGACTTAGTGGCAGACCTCGGACGTAAAAAATACCTCCTATTAAACTGCCAGGATTCTCTCTCCCTCGGAAGACATGGACCTCTTAAACCACATCCGTTGCAGTCACAGACATTGTGCATATAATGCATAAATGGGCCTTACAGGATTCCAAACTTTGTGAATGTGGACATATTCAAACGACAGAACACATCCTAGAAGAATATCCACCTCACCAGTTTCCCTGTGGCACATCTGTGCTGAACCAAGTGATGTCCTGATGCCGTCGACTGGCTGAATAACCTTAGCATCCCACTATGACCTCCGCAACAAGAAAAATATTTTCAGAATTTTTACTAACTGGGATAATTAAATGTTTTTCAAGTTTATTATTTACTCGACGAGTGTACGTATTGTGTCGAGTGTTCACGTATTACGTGAAAAATAATTACACAACTTGGGGCGTTAATTAAATAGAGCCTTTGTGTTATAGTTTATTTCTGGAACTGTCATTTCGTGCTTGTATTCTCCGGGCTGGAAATAAATTCGTGCATATGGAACTAAAGTAATGAAATAATACTCATTAGTCTTTACTAATATAGACGGTGTAATTATATAGCATAATAAAGGCTGACACGGTGTCTAATTAAAACTATATCGACTACAACATATTTAGAACGAAACACTTACATTTATTTTATAGGTCAAATATTCAAAACTCAATTCATAATCTCTATATACAAAAATGAATGTTTGTCTAACTGTGGCACAGTTTGTTTTTAATATTCCCGGCAAGGTTTAGAAAATAGTTTGAATGAAATCCAATATGTTAAATTGTTGCTATAACATTTTAAAATTAGTATTAAAAACAATGAACCCGCCACGTTATATTGAGGTATAAATGCACTATTTCGCGATTGTCACGAATTATGGAAAGAGTAATCAAAATATTATCACTGTTTTCGGCTACTGTAGGTACTCTTTATGCAGACGTCAACATAGAAGCAGGAATGTTCGATTGAAATTTCGTCAATCGCATTTCAATTGTAATTGTCAATCGCGTAAATACAAAGACAATTTATGTTGACGGTCTACGGGGCGCTTCAGTCACATAATTTAACCCTAGAATGGAAGCGTTTTTCCTCAGCCAATAAATGGAAGCGAGAAGTATATTTTACTCCCATTTTAAATTAGGCGTTTTTTCTCGTATATTTATTTAATCTCTGTCGTTTAGATTAATAAATATTGCGATAAAAAATAATAAACAATTTTTTTCCGTAAATTAATAAAAAATAAGGATAATTCACTCGTTTATAAAGTCTGATCCCTAAATTTCACTCAATAGTTCCCACCATACAATAAGACGTAAAATTTCCTCAGTGGAAAAAATTTTAAACTTACCTACGAGAAAAAGGCGCAGCCTGGTACCATGGCGACAAACTCATTGCTGAAGAAGGAGCTCAAGGAAAGCATATATTGAAGAAAGTTAGCGAGACTGGTCGTCATTTCAGTGAAAAATTAATTTGAAATTGGACCCAATAAATTTTACTCATCGCTTCCACTCTTGGGTTAGCAAAATAATGTCAATGGGCAATTTACTTAATTATGAGACAAATAGTGATTTGGGAAAAACTTTGAGTGGGAAGCACCATATCCATAATAAAAAAATGTAGATCAACAAAAGTTTGATGGTGTATAAAAACGTATTAATTTTATCGATTTCGACACGAATGCATCACAAATTACAAATAAAATGCTTTAATGTTCGTATTCGTGTAATACAATATCATTTTATCGCTTTATTTTGGCCTTCGAAACCTAATTATTGCTGATGGAATTTACTCACTAACGTCATCATAAAAGCAGTAGTATTTTGTTGATTTGATTATTTTTATTCGATGACATAAAATGATATCAGAGAAATAAAATTCATTATATTCTTTTTTTTATTATCTGATTTTAACAAACTAACGGTGAGATAAATAATCAAACAATTGCCTACGAGTGCCACGCACAAAAAATAAGTTAATATCGAAAGGGCGTAGACAATTATTGTGAATTTTCAATGGATATAATCATAATCATATCTATAATCGTAGCGCCGGTAATATTCTACACAAACATGGTTTTGACGTTAGATTAGATAATTTAGAAGCTAAATTTGTAGTAATATTCTTAATAATGAACGTAACTTGTCCTACAGTCCTATTTTAGATATATTTCCCGTTAAAATTTACTACTTCTTCTTAATCCCTTCCCGCTTTTACGTTCTATCTCTTTTTTTTATATGTTATCTCATTATATTACATATAAGCATATCTCTGTCTCACTGTTCCATTGTTTCGTTTTATGTTTTGTCTCCTTCTTGTTTTATTTTGTACGTTTCACCCTTACAACACTCGCTCTATGTATTTTTGTTAAGTTTAAAATTTTACTTTTATTAAAAGTATCCATTTTGTGGCGTCATTATTAATAAAATAATTAAAAATTACTTTGTATTCGCCACTTTATTAATATACAGAGATCTACATGTTTACAGGAATATACAGAATACTAAAAAAATAATAATGTCAAATATAGACAGATGACAAACATAGAACACAATAATGTAAGAATAGAAAAACTATAAGCATAAACGAAAATTGATTTAAATAGGTAAGTAATTAATCAAAAATGTTAATATTAATATGAAAATAAATTCAAGAAAAGCTTTTGATAAGTGTACATATGTGTATATTAATAAAGTAGTGAATACGAAATAATTTTAAATTGATTCATCGCAAATATAATTGTTTATCTAATTTCTAAATCATTCCTAAATAATAATAAAAAAAGTATAAATTTAAAACAATCCTCTTTTTCCCTTATTTTTTTTAACTTAAAGCTCCATAACTCACGATGGAAAAAATATTTGGCACTGAAACTATTGAAAAATCCAGACTGAAAAAGCAGTTCAAATTGAGTGACGCTGGACCTCTCCATTTGAGGGTTTGTCTTATCAGTAAAGATGATAAACACTTTAAAAAAGCAGATATCCTGCATACTGATACTGTATCCAAACTGTTTCCAGGTAGAGCCCCTCCGCAGATTTAACGTCTACAATATGAACACCCCCACTCCACAAATCTCAAAACTACTCGCCGCATTATTATTGCCGTAACGGCCCAACTTATAATTAGGTTACATTGGCGCATATGCCTTCCGCAGGCGTAAAACTTAACCAGCTAAGGGTAGAATCTATATTTCTACTCATAAAGCCTCTGCTAGACGCTGGGTTCCCCTCCCCACTGCGGGGGGATTACTTCCGCTTAATGGGGAATTCCCGTGACAATGCCTGGTGACTAGACCTGGTGACTAGAGCCTGTTGGCGCTATGGGATTATTTAAAGAACTTCGCACTGCAGCTTATACTTTAATTTCCCACCCGGCCTATTTCATCGTTGGGGATGCCGTGTGGAGGGTTTTTTTAAGGAAAGGAAGGAAGATTCTGGAAAGGAAGAAAGTATGAGGGATGGGCAAGAATCTGGGGGTTAGTGTACCCAGGAGGGACGAACGTAAGAATACATACCTCCCACTGCTGTGCAAGTTCCAGAAGTTCTTTTGGTTTCAGGCTGGGGTTCGGGTATGGTCTTTCAAATATATTTTTTATCTCTATAAATAAAATCGATTGTTTGTCTGTCTGTCTGTCCTAGATTTTCTCGATTTTGCTGGAAATAGCACAGTTTGTTCTGATTAGTGCCGGGAAAGTTTAGAGAGTGGTTAAATGAAATTCAATATATAAAACTGTTGCTTTAACGTTATAAAGTTAGAACACTGAACCCTCCGTTTTATATTGAGGTTTGCCCATAGATATACCACTCTGGTTAGACAGAGACTACATATTCAAAAAAAGGTTTGTTTGGGTAGAATATTTTCAAAATAGAAAACACAAGAAGGTACCTACTTAAGAACGTAGAATAATAAAAAAATGGAAAACCCAAATAGGTACCTACTTAAGAACGTAGAATATTTAAAAAATGGAAAACCCAAGTAGGCACCTACTTAAGAACGTAGAATATTTTCAAATGGAAAATTAAAATTTTTAAAAATGACGATGAGTCGAAAGAGTCCGTCTGGAGAGGTCAAGGAGTAATGACACTAATTTTTTTTTATTGAATAGGAATTTCATTGAATAATAACTAATTCAAAATTGTACTGATTTTATTATGTAAATATATATTTTTGTGATATTCAGAGAGTCAGTAATAATGCGTTAAAATAGAAAATAATCTAATAATATTTATAATTATAGGTGGATGACATGTATTACGCCATTTTCGGGAAGGAATCACTTCAAGGGCGCTTACTAAGGATCCATGTACAAAAACAAATATGCATCTAACATGACAGCACTGGCATGCGGTTAATAAAGGCTTAAAAGCCTATGAACAATGAATGCCACTGCATGATAGTCCAAATTTAGCAACAAAAAGCGCAAGAGTTAGAGTAATAAAGTTGTATTTTAGGATTTAAAAACTCTTGTTACAATTAAAGTGCTTTTTTCATGATTTTTTTTACATGGTAATCAGCAACGCGACTGGCATGATTGTAAAAAACATTTTCAGTATTTTAAATTTATGAGCATCTCATTATTTAAAGGGTTAATGAAAGAAACCACGGATTGAATTCAAACTATCTAACCCCGTTTTTATTGTTTTAGATTAAAAATTAATTACGTCAGCATTAACGCTTTACTTGCTGAACCTTCCGGCGGCACTGCAGTGAAAAATGCAGTTCTTATTCGAGCCTTGCCTCAAGCGGATTGCATAGTAACAGTGCGGGGGACGGAGAAAACTGGGGGAATCCCCCCTACACTTCCCCTCCCCGCACAACCGTCCTTGACTCATTTCCGCCGCCGGTTTTCTAGCAGGGGGGAGGAGGTGGGTAAAAGGATTCCAGAAGAAAATCTACGTTACTGAGATATGAATCCAATTCGTCTGTAGTGATTGAAACACTTTAGCTATAATTTAGTGGAATAGGTTTTTGTGAAGACCGTTCAACTGTTGTATTTTTCGGCTATAAGATAAAAGAAATCGAATCTCGAATAACTTTTCCTTGTAATAATCTTTTGGAACTTTTCTCCATTCAAAGTGATAATTTAATATAAAAATATTGTCAATATTATGTTCTTATAAAAAATAATGTTGTGTGCTTGAAAACTAGAGATTAAGTCCTAGGTATTTAAAGAAAAAATGGGATAAACGACAATTTTCGTGATTTATAAATGATCTTTAGGTTAATTCTGCGTGTTAAAGTGTTTTGATCACGACCTACCCCGATAGCAAGTCTCGTGCGGGTATTAAGGAAGCCTTTGAAGCCTCCCGGCCACACCTTATTTTTCTCGGAGATTTTGTAATGGAAAATGAAAATCGTCGTTTTCCAAACACAGATTTCGTTACGCAAGCATTCACTCGTAAAACTAAAAAAAAAATCACGAAAAATCTCGAATTACTCGGGTAGATGGTCAAATATTGTAAAAATTTTACAGGGCCTACAATCAGCATCAATAACTAGCTTTCCCACAAAGTAATTTTCGAAATAAACATCTTCACCCTTACTTATAAACTCGGCGTAAATATTATGCGGCGCGTAAGGTCAGAATAGTGAAAAATTACACTTATTATCACGGCGCGGCTAAAACGGTCTTAAACCGACCTCGAGGCCAGCTTTACTATAGCAACGCTGAACCAGTGCGTAAAAATCTAATTATTAAAAAGTTCTTTGCTATGTTCTACTAACAACGAAAAAATATTGCAGTACGAAGTCTGCCAAGAAAGCTTCGATACATTTAAAAATGTATTAAAAATCCCTCAATCGCTTAATAAATGTAATTTTACCAATAATCAAAATGCCCTGGCATATCTCTCTGAAATCAGTTTATAATTAAATAAGAAACTGTTTAAAAGTGACAAGTTATCAATAACCTTGGCAAATGATTTACCACTGTCAAATACATCAGATTATCATTTTCTCTGATTAAAGTACTCTATAATCAAGCCTCAAATCAAATTAAATCACGGCCTGTTTTCGTTCAGTGGGGAATCAACATGTCAATCAGAAATGAATAAAATGTCACAACATAATGTATTAACGTATCAATCAGATATCTAAAAAAGAAATCTAAAAATAGTCCGGAGCGTTCAGAGCGCCGTATTAGCATTTGGTGCATAGGAAATTTCAATTAAAAAATCGAATGAACTTTCAGTCCCGTGTACGTGATTTCTAGTGGAGAACATAGCGAGATAGAAACAAATATATGTTGAATATATACCTATGTATGTATGTAACTCACGGGCGCTTTTCCTGGCACATTTCCCCGCCGCTCCGGTGGGGTTGGTGGGGGGAATAAAGGCAGGGGGGGAATGGCAGTGGGGGGTGCGCGCCGCAGTATTGATCCGGACAGAAGGACGCGCCGCGGCGCGCTGTGGCACCATTCGCCCCGATATGAATCTCAAACTGTGGCACGAGATATTACACTGAGTATTTAAATAGTGTTTTTTAAATAAACTTTAACGCGATAGTAATAATAATCGTGTACATCTTGTTATTATCAGTGAGACTTTATCTTCTAACTAAACATGATTAACACTAATTAAATATTTGCTTTTTTAACGACTTTTAATAATAATGCATAGTTGTTACATAATGTCTAAAATGTTCATGTCAGTGAGTCTGCTGTTCGTGGTTAGGTTAGTCAGTTGCCTGTTGTATGCTGATGATGCGGTGCTCATTGCTAACAGTATGGAAGTTCTACAGTCTCTAGTATCTAGGATGAACGAAGTATGTATGAGGAATGAGCTAATGATGAATGTAAGTAAGTCTAAAGTCGTGGTGTTTGAAAGAGAGAGTACGAAAAAAGAGTGCAATATAGTTGTGAATGGTGAATACTTGAAGCAGAATGATGAGTTTCTATATTTGGGAAGTTTGTTTACGAGAGATGGAAAGACTGATAGGGATATTGAAAGAAGGGTGAATGTAAGAAATTACATTAAGAAGATTGAACGCGGTTGATGCTAACAAAAAAATGTCCAAGGAGGCTAAACTAGCAGTCTACAGTGGAATGCTGATACCAACCCTGATGTATGACAGTGAGGCATGGAACTGGCAGAGGAAGAATTAAAGTAGACATAATGTTATATAAATGAGATCTCTCAGTAGAATGTGTGTTAAAACCATGTATGGTCGTTTGAAAAATGTTGAGATTAATATTAATAGTAATGTTTGAGTTTAAGAAAGGGACGCTTAGATGGTTTGGGCATGTAGAGCGAATAAACGAAGAGAGGAGAATATATGACGCGAATGTGAATGGAAGAAGAAGAAGCCGGGAACGTCCGAGGAAGACATGGCACGATCAAGTGAATCAAATCAACAGAAGTTGAAATAACAGAAGAGAATGTATGAATGTGAATTAAACAAGAAGTGTATGCTAAGATCGAGTTGTTTGGCAATCCATCCTCTCTGCCTACCCCTGCGGAGAATCAGCGTGATGGTTAATTAGTTAGTTAGTTAATTAGGTTATATAGTGTATACTTTCTTGATCTTTTGTTATTTATGCTTTACATTTGATTATTTATGTCCCTAGTTTATTCTAAATTGTTATATAGTAGAATCTGTTGCTCGTGAATATTTTAAATCATACTTTAAATTTGCATACATATAGTAGCTATACCTGTTATTTTTCTAATTATATTAGGTTAGGTTAGGGTAAAGCGCACTTCAGGTGAACCTTAAAAAAACAGAGTTATAGAAATTAACTCTTATTAATCTATAACACGAAATGATTTAATGGCGATGTTCATCCAATATTATTCGTATCTAGGTCATTAAGCATAAATAATTCTTGGAATATTACTGTAATCTCTACATATATAAATTAATATTTGTCTCTCTGTCTGAAATCCAATATGTAAAACTGTTGCCATAACGTTTTAAAATTAGTATGAAAAACATTAAACCCGCCACGTTGTATTGAGGTTAGCCCATAAATATACCACTCTGGTTAGCCACAGATTACATATTCAAAAGAACAAGGTTTGTTTGGGTAGAATATTTTCAAAGTGGAAAACACAAGTAGGTACTTACTTACGAACTTTTTCATTAAGATATATTTTGAAAAAATAAATGTTTTGAATGAAATAAATTTTTTGAGATATTAGTGGTCACAAGGCATTTATTTGGCTGTCAAATCAACTATGGCACCCAAACGACAAACAAGAATTCAAAACTTCATAACTTAATTTTAAAAAAGGGGTACACATCAGCTAATATTTTATAAAACTACCGAATAATAAAAATGTTATATTAAATGTTGGGTATTTGTTTATTAGGATCAATATTTGAAAAGCTTAAAAACTTTTAAGCCATTGCATTATGTCGCACTATTAAATTGTGTTCCACTCACAATGCAGATCACATGAAAGATACTGTAAGCCTTGCTGTAACAGAAGGCCATCGATTTTCTTTCCCGTCGAAATGTGGAACGAATAACTGAACGAAGTGAAAACTCCGTCACAAGTTACACTTTTCAACAATCCAAAGAATCACTCGGAAAGAGGGACTATTTTATAAAATGCTTACTTTTTTTACAAAGATGTATATTAATAATTTATTTTACCCGGTTATCGTACATCCCGTGTAATACAATTTGTAATTCTCACCGGCAATGCTAGGGTATCTTTCCAAATCATTTCCTGTGGGATCTGCCCCGAGGATAATGAGATTATAAAGGTATAAAGGGCATACATGTTCCGGCCATTAGTTTTTTTCATTCCGGATCCCCTGTGACAGGGCTGTAAACTTGGAAAGATCATATTTTAACCGGAATCCTAAGGAATTTCCCCGGTTGACCGTAATCCCCGTATTTTTTTTAGTGTACCGAAATTACGGTAATTATGTCGTGTGAATATTAGATACCGCAACTCCCAACTGTATATAATAAAATAAATGTTTTATTATGTGTCTTTTTTTGTAACAAGTTTTGAAACAACGATATCCTCACTGGGATCTCCGGTGCTGGGGATTTCATTTACACCACAGAGCAAATAATACATAGAGATGCCCTAACATGCGAGGGGGGGAGAAACCAAAATAATAGGGGCGAAATAGGCGTGTCGCCAGTTTAAGTAAAACAGGAAATAAGTAGAAAGATTCGACTTTTTTACAAAAACCGAATACTGAGTATTTAGTTTCACTCAAATAAAAATGTTTTATAATTTATAAATGAATTAATAATTACTTCGTATTCACCACTGTATTAATATACACATATCAATATATTTCTAAAACGATGCTTTCTTCATCAGGAATACATAGAATACTAAAAAATAATAATGTCTGAACTTTGTGAACTTTGCCTCCAGCCGTCCAAACGGTGCGTTAAAGTAAGTCTATTCATTCCGATGTCAGTGATTTGCATATTAAAATCTGAGTCATTGGGAACTATGGCATCTCCTTTTGAAAAAAAATTATGAGCTTAAGTTGTAGAGAAGAAGCGGAATACTAATTAGCTAGCACCCAGCTGTTCAGATAGTCACCAGACATCGATTTGACCACCACCATATTTAGGAAAATACATCAGTCACTTACATAATGATCGTTACAAGTAAATAAATCGACAAAATATATTAAATTACTTGAAAATGTTCAATATTGTACGACAAGATTGTTAAGTAGCTGTCATGTGATCAAAAAAACTTGGCATTTTTTAACATTTAAAGAAAATCAACTCAGCTTGTAAAAAACGCATAAATTAAACATACTTGTCCAAGATTGCTGAACCTTGAAGTGAAAATTATACCTCATAGACACGTACGTACCATTAAATAAAGAAAATTTATACAAAAAATGTATTAATATTGAAGAAACTAGTTGCTACCCGGCTGGTAGAATTTGTTTTAACAGCTCAATTTACATCGTGTACATGCTAACTGAAAATAATTGCGTTGGCCAAGAAATTCTGATCGGAAAAGCTTTGCAAGTTTTACTACACCACAGCTCACCATTTGTGTATCCCACTGCTTCAGACAAATAAAAAAGCCTACTATGAATTTAGGCTTTATTGCTAAGATTAGGCTTCGCTCAAATTCCAACAGTAAAAGTGTCGGCAAAATTCGAATACCGTACAAATTTTTTAACGTCAGAGAGAATTTGCCGCTTCAGCACACATGTTTTTTTTTTGCTTTGTCGTTAGATTTTATTTAATGTAGTTTTGTGTACTAATGAATATCCTAGGAACTGTATAATACCCTTCACATTTTCCATCTAACCAGTACTGCGGTGCTTTGACCTTATTACTATTACCATCTCATGATTTGATTTACTTAATACTGAATTTATCATACATTATTTGTGCTCTTTGGGAAAAGATCTTAACCGGATTAAAAACTCTAACCAAGGAAAAAGGCCAAAAATTCGGATATATACAATTTACTAAAGTAACTTTTTGTACTTACTGAATATTTTATTCAGTAAGTCTATTTGCTGCATCCTTATCGGGCTGCATCCCCGAGTTTCGTCGTCGGCTCATAAAGCTGAGTGATACGTAACTCAATCTTTTCCATTATACTCAATAATATTATCTTTTTTTAGTACTCAGTTTTAAACACATGTTTCTCCTCATAGCACCAACTAGTACCTATTTAACACATATACATAATCTCTTTATACTTTTTTCTAAATATGTTATATCACCATACTATGGCAATACTAGCTTTTTTCGCTTCTATATTTGTATAATGGCGATTAATATGAAAGCTTTCTCAAGTGTTATTAAATAATGTGTGTTTCAAATAAATAAATATTATCATATTTCATGATTGCAAATCTCTCCATTCGGTTTTTTTGTTGCTTCAGCAAATATATTTCATGCTTTATAGTTTAAAAAAAAGGATTGTGTTGTGTAATGTAGTCTACTAATTAGTTTATTAAAACTAACTCTGCTGTTCTTGAGCTGTCACCAGTCAAAACACCGGTTATAACGAACAAGAACATAACACTTTAGCTTAATGGGGGACGGAGCGGCGCTTGTTTGTGTATGAAAAAGTAATTTCGCGTCAGCAAATTAATAAAACATGAAGGGCATTGCTTCCCCTCATTAATTTGATTAATCATCTTGCCGTGTCACAACACCGTGTTTCGAATTCAAAATGGCCACAGCGGCGCTTAAATGGTGCCTAACTACGTGAATTCTATTACAAAAAATAAAATAAAAACATAATTAAACACACACGCACAAGTGTGGTAAGTACCTACCAACCTGCCTATAATGATATGAATATTGAGGCCTTTATTTTTCGACAGTGAAATTTAATGATATACCCTAATTTAAATTTAGATTAAGTACCTACCCAACTGTTTTAAAGTTTTACGAAAACCATTCTGGCAATACGGTTAGATAGTTACGTCATCGCGTCAGATCATATAAAGTATCAAAATCACGGAATTTCTAAAAATTTATAGGTACCTACTTAAGCAAGGTAAATGTTAGCTATCCTCATTGTTTTTTTAATGTTTTTTGTAGGCTCGATGATCTGAGAGGAGTTGAACATCGAACCTCTGCTACTCTTCATAGAAAAGTCACAACCGAGGTGGCTTGGGCACGTATTAAGAATGCTAGAAGGTCGAATTCCGCGGAAAATTTTTGCTATTTCAGGGGGAAGACGTCCAGTGGGCCGCCCCAGACACGAGTGGGGGAAGCAACTCCAGAGGCTGCACGAGGAGAGGCTGAACCTACTATGGACGGACGCCGTTGACGTAGAGCAGGACAGGGAAGCCCGAAAGTGTCTTGTCGATGCGATGGGTCCCCAACCCGAGTAGGACAAGGAAAAAATAGATGTACGAGTATGTATGTTTTTTGTAAAAAAATGGAGAAACATTCCCGAGTTACGAATAACCAGACGACAGTATTTGAAAAATTCCTTTTCCCAACATTATAAGCGGAATTATAGCTCGGGCTGGGTTTGGTTAGGTAAAAAAATAATAAAAATAACCTAACCTAAAGTAACATAGGTTTGGTCAGGTTTTATTAAGTTTTGTGAGGTTAGATAGAGTTAGCGGTGGTCGATAAATTCAAGCAATAGTTATGTGAAGCAAGCAATTACCCACCAGAGTAAATAATAGGTATGGTTAAATAAGCTTGGGTTAGATTTGAGATGCTCGATACACTTGACTGGCAATCGTATCGACAGAGTTCGAATTCGAATCAGCGACTTACACCCCTTTAGAAATGACCCACGCTTAGCGATCTTGTCCGTGGTATAAATCTTAGGAATTAAAATTTCATGAAGCAAATTCAGATTCACCGTTATGGGTCAAAGTCTCGACGTCTAACATATTGATGTCCCGAGATTTGCCCGGGGGTCAAGGAAAACCGCCCAAACTGGCCACCATCGACTGAATAAAACATTTTATAGCCCAGACACTACAATTTATCCGTTTAAGCTGCGACCCACAAGCAATTTGCGGAAAGTAATTTCTTGTATTTTGATTGCGGAAAAAACAAAAACGAAAACCATATTTTTTACACTCAACTTAACCAATTTGTACAGCGTGTTATTTGAAATAACCAAAGTTATTTTAAATAACCTATTTAGGTATATACCTACGTCTATAAGTGATAGTTGAAAGGAAATTAGTTATAATTTAATGGGTGTTTTATGTTTTATGGCAAAGTTGATGGCGAAATATTGCATGCAGAAGTTGGTTATGGGCGTCGGCGTCGAAACGCCTGGGACGCCATGTTCCATAGGTAGTTGACCAAATGTGGCATGGGGCGTATTCAGACGCCTATTCACATCAAATTGTATTTATCTGATTAAAAAAATGCTCTTTACTTAATTTTTATTAACACATTTTTCACACTATCCTTGTTTTTTTTACCTTGTTGGTGTTTATTTATTTATATATTCCGGAGCGTGTAAATAATATGTACATGAATGGATGTGAAGGATATGGACATGACGTGCACCTATATATCATAAGCAATTCACAGCATCATTTCACGCGAGGCCGCCAACACAAGCTTCCGTTTCTATCCCAGGTACAGAACTAACATTGCCGATGGTGATGCCCCTGGGAAGACTTACTAGTTTAATTAACTGATTCGCAGGAAATGTGGATATTTTCCACATGACCTAGAACAAGTTTAAGCATGAACGAGCTATTATGTAACCTTTTTTTAACTGTTTTTAGAAAATAAATAATTAATAAGGTTCCATGGTAAATCAACACACATATGAATCGACACACTTTTTAAAAGTGATATAGAAATTAAAAATATGAAGAAAAAAAAACTATCCCGACAACTTAATCTCATCCAACCTAATTAATGTGTTAATTTACGCAGTCACCAAGTAATAACAATCATTTTCCCGCTGAATTTTGATCGCTTTCACGGATAATACGGAGTGTATTCACAACTTATAATCTCACTCATATTCAAAATCTGCCCTTTCAGGTTTTGAACCCATGGCTTTAGTGTTGAGCTAGGGTACCTACTGCTCGATATACTTGTATTTTCAAATATGTAGTATTTCAGATCCGAACCAGCCTCTGCATATTAGCATATTTAATCTCGCGTCCCATTTCCATAAATCTCTCGCTAATGTTGGCAGAATTTTAAATTTTTTCTCTCCCCTGATTTTTCCGCCCTCAATTTTACGGCTTTTTTTACAGTCGCCCTCGATTATTACTCGTTCTTGAGCCAAATGGGCCGGAAATATATTAATCAGTTGTTGAATTGAAAATCGTTTCTTACTAGGCATAATTCGTGAATTGGCTTGGACTGTTCCCATGCACGGCGTATCAAAGTAAGATAAATTCAAAAAACATGTTCATTAAATGGTTTTAACTGAATACCTCTGCATTATTAGAGTACAAAGTGATTCATATTCTCGTTTGTTGAAGATTACTAAATGTAGCAAACAATCGTAATTAGCCATTCGTGTAGCAATATTCTATTTAGCCAGTGGTTTGTCTAATACAGGGATGGGCAAGTGATCGAAAATAATTTGTCAAATTCAACATGTTGCTAGCATGTCAGATTATCGAGTCTGCTGCGTTATAACTAATGATTGAAAAAAATGTATCATTCGTAGACACATTTACTTTTAGCAATACGTTGTCACATCATTTAAAAAAAAAAGATACATATTCTCAATTGAATCTGTCGAAATTAGCAAAAATTTTCCCTAACATTATAGCCAAAATGAACATTTATTTTTATATTACATACATTTGACATTTAACGTTTCTCTTTCATGAAAAACAAAACAAAACGTAGCTTATAATAAGTGAAATAAGTTAGGTTCTCTTCAGTTTTATTTAAAACATACAAAAAACATGTTTTGACATTCGAAAACAGAAATAAATCTTTAGCTTTCGTTGGTAAAAGCGTATTTGTGCATTTGAACAGTGTTGGGGCAAAATTTCGGTTCAAGAGTTGCTCAGTGGGATTCGGAAGAACGGCCGTAAGTGTGTTGATCAGTTTTGTAATTCTGTATACAATAAAGATTTAAAAAATCTTTTGTTGAAAATAAACAGCCGTTTTATCTATAGTTAAGATTGTTTTTAACGTACGGTAACAGCGGTAAACAATGATTATGGACCTTTAGGATTCTCCAATAAAAAAATGTGTCAGTTTATAAAACTTGCCAACCACTGGTCTAGTTACTTCTTCCAGTGGACACAAATCACGTGACGAGGTTAAACGACCAGACGCCATTCAATCACGCGACCAATTGACATCGAATTGAACTGCATCCCTGAATTAACATTCGCTATCCATTCTAGTCTTATAGTCTACAAAGACAGATTATCAGTGAACGAACAATGTTCAACTGGATTTTAATTATTTGGATAGAGCCAGAAAATTGGCCAGTTATTTATTGTATTCAATAAAATACTGTACCTGGAAAATGGAGTTTCAATTAACACATTTTGACTATAACTGAACTCTATGGAAATGGCCTAGAGAAAAGAGGGAAAGTTGGGAAAGAAAACTCATTGCGCGAACCGTCGTTCAAACGAGCCGGATCACTGAACCGGTATTCTACAAAGAGCTGATTTAGTGATGGCTCAGTAAACCGAGCCGCTTCGCCCATCACTACTCACCATATCCTTCAGCTTCACAATATACCCCAATTGGGGATGCCATAGTCTCACTGGCTCCAGACGGTTGGGAGCAGCTGAGACTCACCAAAAAATCCCACTATCGCCCAAGCTGCGTAAATGTATTCAATGGTCAAGAGCGATCTGTTCCGCGCTGATGGTCTGTAAATTTAATAGGTCAAGGGTTGTTTAGGAAACGCAATATTCAGAAGAGTGGAAGAGCGAAGAAAGACTGAAAACGAAACATCCCTTCCACAAAGGCTTTTCTGAATTGCTCCGAGGATAAACAGGTTTATTTTTGGGTTCACTCAAAGCCCAGCTTCCGACAGCCTGTCCAGGAGATGAATCATCTAAAATAATCCACCTTACAATGTGCAATGCTTGTTTTTTATTAGCTCTAAATCATCTGACTTTTATTTTATCCGCTTGAGAATATGAATACAAATTTAATAACAATGACTTATCATATTGTGTTTATGAAAGTAAAGGTAAAAATGTAAAACTTATTTTGAACATAAATGGAAATCTTTTCTTATTTTATGCTTGCGCTTTTAAACTATGTTTGAGTTATATATATCGTATTGTGAAATTTTTGTGTAGAGTACCAGGGAACATTTCCCCCTCTTCCTGTGTCAACTGTGGTTAGAGGTGCATAAATGTGGAGATAATCTGCTCTACCCAGTGAGCGGGCTGCCTATTGCTACTGTAGGGCTTTTATTTGTATTTCAAAGGATCGTGAACTGTGTTTTATGTGCTAGCGGCACTTGCTGATGGCAGTCTTGTAAAATTTTATTTCAATATTCGTAAAAAGCGTTTACTTTGTGGCTTGAGATAATTATGATTTAAACGCCTAAATTCGTTTTCAGCCACTTCAATTTAATATAATAATCGACCGGTGACTGAAGTACCCTTCCTTCGTCCGTAATATATTAAAACTGAACTAAGATACAAAATAATAATAATTTTACGCGACTCGGGCATTTACGAAATATGTAATGTAAATATCAGAATCACGGAACACTTAATTTTTCGGAGTTTGCCAATCATCTCATTTCGATCGATCATATTTCTAATAAAAACACAGTGGTACAAATTCTTCACCGTAATAAAAAAAGCAAAAAATTACACTGGAAAATAGAAAAACCCTAAATATTAATTTTAGTATATTGAATAACCATGTAAATTTATCCAATAGTCATCTTTTGGATATTTTTCCAGAGCATTGCTTTGTTCCTCTAGAAAACCCCCTAAATTACCCCTTCACCTTCGGTCGGCTCCCACTCCAACACCTAAATATTCATGTATGTCTATCGTTATTTTGTATCTTACTTTAGTCATAATATATTCCTGACAAAGGAAGGATACTTCCGAAACTGGTCGATTATTATATTAAATTGAAGTGGTTCAAATCAAATCTATGCGTTTATATTATTTTATTTTATTAATTAATTAAAATTAAAAGTGTTTCGTTTTAGAGATTAGACACCGTTCCAACTTTTACAAGTTACTTGGCGTGTCCGCTTAGATAATTGTTTGACGAGAAGAAAGCGCGACGGGGAATGAAATAGAATTACTTGTACGTCAATCTTCCTTTTGGAAATGTACTTTAAAGTGTCTTGTATTAACATAATAAGGAACTCCAGTCCAATTCTTTTATTTTTTATCAATAATGACGTTCAAACTTAAATATCAATATATTTCGTTTTTTTTTTCCAAAGTTAGTTTTCATAGTTATAATTTTCAAATTTTCAATTTTTCGAATCCCGCCAAAACGCTCCAAATATGGCCGGTCGTTTTTGATCAGTTTTGAGGTTAGAATATCAAATTTCAAAACAGGGATGAGGTTTACCGTATAAAATTTTATCCTCTATTCATGGTAAACCATAACTATACATAAGTAATAAAATTATGTACCTTTTTAGAAACTTTAACTCAGAGAATAATTATAGTATTGAGCATTAACATTATGATAATATCCGTTTTGATAATTGGTTTTATCATGAATATTCTAATTTCTTAAATGAATAATAGTTGTTTACATTTAACAACAATTATAGAGCTTAAAGTCAGTCAAATTAAGTTAAAATTTTGCCAGAACTAAAAAAATACATGCTTAACTTTAATACGAAACAAAATCGAAAAATAATACTATTCCAAAAACAGAATGCTCACGTGACGTCAGATGTTCCAAATGTACCGTTGTTTTGATGAGCTGATTTTTTAATCGCTTTTAAATAACGATTTATATATTCTACGTATAATATAATGAAAGTTATATATTCAGAATCGGCGTTTGCTGATCTAAATGAATACATATTTTGAAGTCATTATATTTTTCACTGGAGTTCCTTATTTCGAGGCGAAAGGTGAAAGGGTAGACTCGTATTATCCGGGTCAACATGTACGGGGCAACAATTTGCCGTTTGACCTTCAAATAACAGAGTTCGGAGATATATGCCAAACGTGTGCGAGTCACGCACGGGTTAGCATTAAACAAAGAATCCGATGGAAAGGTTTCCCACACAAGTGAAATAAACCAGGCAAAGTATATTATGCCCATTATGTACCCCATTATGTTGTCCTATCGTCAGAGATGTCGATAGTGGATATATAGATTTTCGAATTTTTATTAATCGTATCATATATGACGCCGATCAATTTAAACGGGGTTAAATTGAATGTTTTAATATATTTTCATATGAAGCGGTAACTTGGTGATGTGACATTATAATTTAAAAAATAAAACAATAACTTTGTTGACATCACTTTTATTTTATACTCTCGCCGACCGGGTTTCCCTACTACCGTAGCTTCTTCAGGGCAGTGTAAACAATGAATGTTTTAAAACGAGAAAGAATATTTTTGGAAGTGACAAATATTCCCGGGTTACGAATAACCTGACAATACTGTTTGAAAATCTCGTAATATCTCGTAATATTCGGCACTCATTAGGACATTATTTTTGTTCAAATAACACCAAAGTTATTCAGACTATAAACAAATATAAAATCTACAGTAAATCTTTAAGTTGGGCCGTACATTTATAGATTACAACAATGATAATTTTCATTGTAACCCAAATAACTGTCATACAGTATATGTGTTCCAATTAGCCACAATCATAGGGTGACCATATTTTTGTTAACAAGACGTAGTGAGTAAATAATAATAGGTAAATAATAATAAGTTAATAATAATCAGTAAATAGTAATAAATAAGCATATAATGATACATATACAATATTAAGTAAATATTAATAAGTAAATAGTAATAAGTATATAATAATAAAAATAGGTAAATAATAATAAGTAAATAAATCACACTAAGCGAAAAATGTCGCTTGTGTCGTTATGGAAGACTTAATCAGCCGGGCAATTGAACTCACGGCGCCTGGGTGGCTACCCTACGCGCTGCCAACTCAGCCTCTGACTGGTCTTCATTTTATTTATTTTATTACATAGATTCATTTATACAGCAAATTACATAATTGAAAGTACATAATATTGTAATATTTAAACAACTGAAAATAATTCAAATGCTATTTTATAACAAATATCGGAATGAATTTGCGTATATTTAATTTATGTACATAAATCGTTTGCAATAAAATTAAGTGAATGGGTTTAAACCGATTTTTGACAAATCTACAGTGTGAAATTTAAAAGTGGATTAAAAATGAGGGCGCCGCAATCGTTTAAAAGGTTTTTAATGACAACACCAATAATATGGCTCATAGAAAAATTCAAGAAAATTTTAAAAAAGCACAAAATGGTCAAAATACACATTTACCATACCTAAAAGGTCTACAGAAATTAGAGTTACTTTCCGAAAGGAGATGATTCTACGTCATTTAATTTAACATAATTTTTTTTTATTGTTTAACGCTTTGCAAGGATGAAAAGGGTGATTTTTTTTAACATTTCTGAATTGTGTATCATATTACCATTTTATTAAACGTTAAATCAAAATAAAACCTGATCTAACTCACGGATTAAAATTATAAATTTAAAAACATAAATATTATCGAATTATGTTATTTTGGATTGTTTCCCGTAAAAACAAACTGTACAAATTCGGATGTGGAGAAATTTAAATGTATGGAACAAATTTCAAAGACAAATTAAGTAGCTTGATATTGTCATAGAAATGAAGAAAAAATAGTCCATGTCTGTATTTTGCTGCCAAACATTCAATGTAAAGTTTTTTTTGTTTAAATATAGCATTTATTGGTATTTTGGGAGTACACCAAGTAGATTATATCCTATTAAAAATAATCAATTTTTAAATTTCATTTATATCTTCAATCTAAAATAATGGTGTGTTTAATTTTCCGGAATGGGGCGATAGCAAGTAATAACGATCAATAAATGGCGTGGTTTGTTTTCTCGACCTCTTATTACGTGCTGAAACCACTCTAAACGAGATACTAATGCATAATATGAAATATGTAAGGTTCTGCAACACTGTCTCGGGCTGTCCTTATAAGCAATAACGCCTAGCAAATTACATCGCTGATTGTTTTGTTCCTCCTAAATGTGTCAAGAAATGTTTCAGTAATGGTCCTTCCACGCGACTGGTTCGCCCGATACTGACTAAAGCCACCGCGTCGAAAAGTTCGACCATCCGATCATCCTTTCCTAAAGTCATACCTACCAAATTTAGGAAAGGACGATCCGATGGTCGAACCTTTCGACGCGGTGGCTTTAATCAGTATCTGGCAAACCAGTCGTGTGGAACGCCTACAAGATTAGTATCTAGAATTAATTGTAAAATGCTGAAACATTTCTTGACACATTTTGGAGGAATAAAAAATCTCCGAAAGAAAACATTAAAATTTGATAGACTAATCATGAAAAACATATTGTGAAGAAATTTTGAAATTTCTGTAGGAATGCCATTACTGGTTCTGAGATGGGTGGCAATAGTCTAAACTTGAACTTTGGGGTGCACAGTTCACACCCGCGATATGCAAGCGGATTCCTTAAGGAGCGGCGGACTACCGTCCTCAAGTATAAAAAGGTATGCGAATTTCATAATATCAGAGCCCACTCTCATCTGTTTTTTTCAGATTTAACAGATTCTCTGAATTATGGCTAAAATGTCTTATTTAATTTCTGCGTAGCCTCCGAGAAATTAATTCCCCAAGACGTGGCATGGGACACACCTTGTTATCGGTTTTTCCAAAGAAAGAAATAAAAGAAACGGCCATCGGACTCCACCTAAATTCCTTGAAATAACAAGTACGCTGCGTGAGACTGCCACATAAGAAAGCCTATTTATGAAGCTCGTAAACCCGGCATCTAACTTCGCGACCTCCCAGTCCCAATCTAATAAAACTTTCCCGGCGCAAGTTAACTCACCACGGCGCTGTATATCACGATTTAGAAAATTCCATTTTGAATAAATGCTGAAATATGAATTGGCCAAGAAGCGAGACTTTGAAAAGTGGTGTTAGTTCTGATGGTAAACTACGGTTTACTCGGATTTATTACTGTAGGCTTCAAAAAGAATGCTCTTTTAGTGCATGTACTCAAGGTAGGTTTTATGTTTAAAGTGAATAAAGGACAAATAAAATAATTATTTCAATTGTATACGGAAGACCGTTTAAATTAAGACAGTAGATTTTTGTGTCTAGCTAGAAAAGCAGGATTAGCGTTCTAGTTTTCTCTCAATCAAACAAAACAAATCGGAATAATTTATTTAAAGAGACTATAATATATTCATCATAAGACTAATGAAATGCTATAGCTGGAGTAATAGTAATTATTCTAAGCTTCGATTCTTTATCATTCCTTAATCATCGCACTGTCGAGATATTTCCGTGAGCCAGCAGCGGAGTAGTGAATAATATAGCTTATCTGCCAAGTCGAGAGCAATGCCACCATACTTGTATATCCCTGCTGGGATCCAGAACAAGAGGGTGATACCGGCCTGAGGGTTGGGGTGGGAGAGGGAGGAGGCTGCCGAGCTGCCGAGCTGCTGTGCCGCGGAGAAGGGTGGAGAAGGCTCTATAGACATAGCGCAAAAGGCTGTATAGGAGGTTATATGGAGGGCCGTGTGGAAGGCTGTATGGATCGCTGTGCCGGGCGGTGCTTGCAGGCTCCAGGCAGGGAAGGGTAGCGAGTTCAAGGACACCTCCCGCGGCGATGAGGTGATTAATATTCTCGCGGTTCAAATGCGTGGTTAATCTACGCTAACTGGCGAACTTATCGCGAGATCTCGGAACTCTAATCAAATCCACGATCTCAGAACTTTAGAGGAACATTTCACGAGGTTATCTCGGTGAGGTTACTGATTCGTGTCAAGCTTTCAAGATTTTTCACTATTCAAAATCTGAATTTCAGACCCGACGAATACAAGAATTTTTTCACGAATTTCTGATTTACTTTGTATCGGATTGAGTCATGTGAGCGGTAACATTACACCGCAATGTTTATAAACAATATACGAGGAAACCTTAAAAAATCAAGAAGCCCCAATGCAGCCACTAATCGCTGGCTGGCAATGAGTTAAGCCCCCTTGGCTAATACGGGGATGAGTTACTTTCACGGAAATGTTCACCAAGATATACAGGTACCTTCCCCTATCCTCCTAAATCCAAAAACAAACTAAAATAATAAAACGTCACATTTAGCAAAAAGTTATACATACATCTTCGGTGATTCAGCAAATGACTCCAAACACGATAAAAATACCCGACCATAGAAAATAAATAATACGTGAAAGAATCGTGAAAAATTATAAACAAAGGCATCTTTAAATAGATAGGTTAAAGGTTTACCCCATGTAAGGGTTGGCGGGCGGGGTGGGTGCCTATTCCTATGTAAGTATTTGTCACCGCAGCCGATGGGACGTGTCACCGGGGGGCAAACCGAAAACTACCTTCCCACATCCTGAAAGGGGTGGATATTTTTAGAATGTGTCCCTCCTATCTTTAACACAATAATGTACGTCTCGTCGTTTAGATTCTCAGCCACCTTATTAGCTAAAGTGCCGGTATATTTACCATGACTTTATTGTGAGAACATTATGGTATACGTCACTTTAATAACAGAGCGACACTGAATGTTTGCAGAAAATCATTATCACTCGGTAAACTTTTTTTTTGAATACGTCAATTACTCAAGGTTTTCACCAATAACCGATTACGCGTTCTTGAAATACGTAATGTTAAGATTAGACTCTTCCAGATTAATGAATACGTTTTGATACAGGAAAAGATTTCACAAACATATTCGTAAATATTTATTAAAATAATCGTAGTTCAGAAACACCTTTTAGTTTTTTTTTAAATTAATCAGTTCATTGTTTTTTTACATCCAAACAGCGAGTACCGGGGATGTATTTATCACAATAACATGACCATTTTGTTTTCTCGTAAATTAATGTCAAATCCTTATAAACTTTTCTTTATCTATAATTGTTATTTATTTGTTATAAAATAAACGTATTAAAATGTTTTAAACCGCTTCAATTTAATATAATAATCGCGACCAGTTTCGGAAGTACCCTTCTTCTGTCAGGAATATATTAAGACACAAAAGAATGATAGACATACATGAATATTTAGGTGTTGGAGTGAGAGCCGACCATAGGGGAAGGAGTAATTAGGAGGTTTTCTGGAGGAACAAATCGATTCAAGTCGGCGTGCGCAAGTAAATTTTATTTAATTAATTTGTGTTGTTTCATAATTAATTAATTTATAAATAATATATACTATATTTGCGCACGTTTCAGAGTGGAAGATACTCTCAGTATCGCCCTGGTGAAAGACCACCATTCAGAATTGAAACGTTGCTTGAAATGGCTTTTAGCCGTGTTTGGTGACCAGATCTGAATAGCCAGGTATTTCCCCACCTCCCTCTTCCCCTTCTCATTCCCCTCCCCAATACCTTCAGCCTCACAACATTCCACAATTGGGAATGCCATAGTCTCACTGGCTCCAGACGGTTGGGAGTAGTTGGGACTCTTGTGCGGTATTCATATAAAAATTAAAAAAAAACATGATAAAATATATTTTTTTCATATTGAATAACCAAATAAACTTATCGTATAGTGAATTGGTATCTTCTTCCGATAAAACCTCTAATTACTCTTTCACTCCAACACCTAAATGTTCACATATGTATAAGTTTTAGTATATTCCTGACGATGGAAGGATACTTCCGAAACCGGTCGAGATTATTGTATTAAATTGAAGTGGCTCAAAACAATTGTATGGGTTTATATTATAATTATGGTAAGCCGCAATGGAAATGCTATTTCCGAATATGTTATTTATGCACTTATTTCCACAGGAATATAATCATTAAATTGCTTACTCAAATAAATAAGTTACTTTGAATGCGAAATTTTTTCATGGTAAAACATGTCATGGTCTATTTTATAGAAATATCTTTTTATTTATTTATTATTAGCTGATGCGATCCAAACATTATTTTGTTTGCCAAACATATCTAAATTTAAAAAGTTCTTAAGTAGGTACCTACTTGTGTTTTCCAGTTTGAAAATATTCTACCTAAACAAACCTTTTTATTTTTAAAAACATAATATTTTTCTAGCCAGAGTGGTATATCTATGGGCTAACCTCGATCCAACACGGCGGGTTCAATGTTTTTCATACAAATTTTAAAACGTTATAGCAACAGTTTTACATATTGAACTTCATTCAAACTGCTCTCTAAACCTTCCCGGCAGTAATAAGAACAAACTGTACTATTTTCAGCGAAACCGATCTGGTATTTTTTGAGAAATTCGAAGACAGACAGACAGACAGACAACCATTCATTTTTATATTTATTTATTATAAAGCCAAATTAAGAAACTTGCTCCAAATATTTCCCACACAAGACGGTTTCAAAATATTGCGAACTTGACTCAAAAAATTGACCTACTAATGTGGATAAATTACTTTTTAACACAAATGACTAAGAGAGATAAATATAGGAACAAATAATTAAACATTTACATACGAGGCTGCGTTAGAAAATAATCACTCGCAATATATTTATCAGTCGGCCGCTTGTCGTATCTGACATTGCCATATCACTGACCGTTCAGTAAATTGTTAGAAGTATTTATGCCTCGTAAACAGTAAAGTTAACTCGATCATATGCAATAATCATGTTCTATCTCCGTTGCTTTCCGCATTCGTCAGAAACCCGATAAAATTTCTTCGATTATTTCAACATATACAGTCGATATTGTCTCCCGTCGGCAAGTCTGATTTAATAAGCACGTAACCTCAAACGATGAGCTCTGGTGTTGCGAGATTTGCAATTAATTGATTAGTCGATTTAATTGGGGTCTTTGAGAGCTTTCTTGATTTTTATTGTTGTCAAAAACCAGACAAAATTTCAATAAATTCAAAACACTATGTATCTTGATATTACTAATACGAACACCCGTTCACGGTTGATGAGAACGGGTCGTTACGCCGACTCGTTTTTATGTAAGTCGGGTCGAAAAGGTGGAATGAGCTACCTGCTTCTGTATTTCCTCTCACATCTATTCCGGACCTCTTCAAGGCCCACAATAACAAGTTCCTTCCTTACAACCCCCTCTTTGACACACCTCACAACATTTCCCAATCGGGTGGCGATATAGTTTCCCTGAATGCGTCCCTTAAAGACAAGGGCGCTCTTGTGAGGTGTCATAAAAACAATAAAATTAAAAAATATATATAAAATCAACTAGTTATAAAATAATAAAAAAATGCTCCATCTAAATGTAAGTTTCAATAAATAAAAACTTAATGTGATTATTTCATTATCATGAGAAGAAGTTATTTAGATCTGAATGCGTTTAAATGCCAAATGCACCCCATATACTTAGTAGCTTAACCTATAAAGGTACTTGAACATGACGCCCCCATTCTCTCCCCGCTAAATGGCTCGCTTGAAATAGGCAATAAATTAGTGCCTAGTCGTGGCCTAGTAATGAAGTTTGCACAAACTTGGTGAAATTGGCATCAGACTCGCGAGCCCGGTGAGCAATTAACAGGTCTCCTCTAAGCAAAGTGGGAGGGGGACAATCCCACCCAACGGTCCTGCCGCCGGGGGCTTCGTTGCAACCTCTATTTCAGTTGCAAGCGTTGTTCATAAGATACGACGAGAAGTTACAATGTGACTATCGATGACATGTCTATATGTAGCTCAATATCATAGGATTCTGTTCCTTGAGTTAATTATGTAATTAGCAACGATGGAGTCCATGTCCGGAGTGCGGTTAACGTTGGTACGTGTTACGTGCCATGGTATGAAATATAGTTCAGTTACTTGAGCTTTGCTGCAATATGTCTATCTGTTACATGTGTCGTGTAACATATAGATAGATTGCAATAAAAGGGGGAGAGGTTACATCAAATGCATCAAAGGGTATGCCATTTCCTATAGAAGCAGACTAGATACGCGTTGATTACATTATCAAGTCTTAGTCTTAAGATTAGGGCGAGAAAGATGCGATTACTACTATATTGAAATGAGACAAACCATAAATATTTCTACATTAGAGAAGCGTAGGAAAGACTTTGGACCTTATTTGCATTTTTAAAATAGTTAATTGTATTATTGACTTCCTTCTTTGTTGCAAATTCAACATTGCAGTTCAACATTCCTTGCCGTAGACTCAGAAACAATGAATTGCCTTTCCTCAATTAACACTCTACTTTATGGGTACTATTCTCCACTCTCCAGAATGTCGAGATTTGTTAACTCAAGCCACGGCCTTTAAACTTTTGGTACCAGTCTGGAGGATTTATTATCATTTAGAATGTCTAAAATCGTGGACTCTACTAAAATTGTGTTCAGGCTTTGACTAGAATGTTTTATTATATTCCATATATTTTTTTGTCCTCATGTTTTCATGGCTTTATTATTATATTATGTACGAGGATGTGCTGTTATTTTTCTGTAGGTCTTGTTTATTTCATTTCGTGTTATGTATTTTGTGTAATTGGACATTGGTCCGAAAATAAAACCAAGCCGCCGTGTACAGCATGAGCATATTTTATCCAAAAGCGAAGGTGTTGAGATGGGAGCACACCAATAATTGACAATAATAATATGTTGATTAATGAGTTACCTTTGCGGATAAACGTCCACAGGTTCATTCTAATCATTAAAAACTTATGTATTCTTAACGGCTGATTTTGAATAAGCTTCGATTATGTTGGCATTATATGCTTCAATAACAGCATACAATCGCAATCTTTGGAGCGCAGACGTCAGGTGGGAATGCTGTCCTTGTTCTATCAGTATTCTAATGGAAGACACTCTGAGGAACTAGCGTCATTGATCCCTTCGGCACCGGTGCAAACGCGCGCCCAACATTTGTACACGGTCGACATTTGTCACATGAGGACGGATAGCTTCTACGACTCGTTCTCGTGTTCAACAGCTCGGCTGTGGAATTATCTGCCGGCCTCTGTGTTTCCTACAACATGGGTCTCTTCATGACCCGAGTTCACTCCTTCCTATCCCCTCAAAAACCCTCCACACAGCATTCCCAAAGATGATATAGGCCTTGAGGAAATTATTTCCGCACGCTCAGGACATGCTTATATGTAATAAGGAAAGCGTTGCAACAGAACACTCAGTGCAGATAAAGCAGACACTTTCTGGTCGATAGTGAAGAAATGCAACGTTAAAATCGTAAAATTACGGCATTAATTAATCCATTGAAAACCTTTAGAATTAACATAACTCGAAAAAATATGACAAAAGAAAACCAGTAAGTGCTTTTTCCGATTCAATTTAATTCGGCCGTTTCCTTTGAAAATAGTTTTTCATCTGAATTTTATAACGAGTCAAATTAAATAGTAGAAAAGAGGGATGGAATAAAATATTAAATACGCCTCCGGCCGATAGATGGCACCAGGGAATAGACGGAAGGACTTTGACAAATGTAAAATGGCGGAGAGCAAACATTCCATCCCCCAACCCCCATCACCCATCCCTTGGACTGTTTTTTATCGCTTGCGTTCGTTTGCAGTGTTCACAAAAACTTGTCGTAAAGCAAACAAGTTCCCATATACTCGTATAGGGGCGGTGGATGAATATTATCCACCGGCTTTGCCCGAGATATAAATACTTTTTTATTAATTTTATGAAAATATAGAATAAACTGTTTGAATCGACATATTTCTAGATTTAAAAGGATACTAGAAGGTTCCATAGCTCAAGACGGAAGTTATTTTGACTTCATATTTCTAGACAGAAGAGGCTGTCTGGTTTTTTAAGTTCGGCATTATAGATATATGTATATATTTATCTCATTTTTCTAGTAATGAATGTTACATAAGCAATAAAAATGAGCAGTGACCTCGATTGCATTCTTATGTCCGGTCAGTGGCTGAGTTGGCATCGCGTTTGGGTCTCACCCAGGCGTTGTGAGTTCAATTCCTCGGCTGGCTAAGTCCTCCATTACGACACAAGCAAAATCTTCCGCTTACCGTGATGGTAGTAGGAGATTTTCAAATATTATTTATTATTCGTAACCAGGGAATATTTGTCTTTCTTTTAAAATAAAATAAAATATTATTGTCGTTCAACTTCAGCAGAATTTTAATTGTATCAGTACACCGTGAAGTCTTTTTCGAAAAATTGAACGACAAATTTAACTATGCAAAATAATTATCGATGGTCGGTGGCCTGGTTTGTAGTACTCTCAATCCGCACTTATTCTTTTCAGAATATGCTTAGCAAAAAAAAAATTAATACATGTTTAAAAATATTACTACAGATTACACTAAAATTATGTTAGTAAATTGCATCGTTTGCATGTGACCCCATGGAGTGCTTTTGCATAAAAAAATATTGCATAAGTTTCTCAAAATGTTCATTTCCAAGAATGATTATAAAATTGTGGATCAATTGAGAAAATAAATTGTTTTCAAATTAAGTTAAATATACTAATTGATAGTCGTTTCACAGTTATCTGTGATACGTGGTATCTACTTTAGATACGTAAAGAGATAATTTTTTTTTTTTTTTAATGGTTCACCAAAACGCGCTGATTACGAGTTACGTCATAATTATATGTAATTTGTTGCAACTGGGTGCATCCCTAACAAAAACTACACAGTTAGTTTTATAATGAATATTTCAGTTTTCGGTTAACCTGAAATAATTAATACATCGTTTTGATTAAAAATTCACTCATCTACCTGTTCTTTTATGTTTTTTCCACACATACACAGACAACGCGCTTATTGCCGAGCTTAGAAGTAATAGACACATGTTTAACACAGACCAATTGATACTAAAAAAAATGATTGCATTGAGCAAAAAATACGAGAGATAATAAATGGACCACATGGTGTTCTGAAAATGTATTCCTAAAAGCGATAAGTTTTATTGATCGTAAAAGTTAACTTAAAAAAAAATACAACTGAAATTCAGCAGCTTTTCCCATATACAAGTACACGGTCTGTACATTTCTACTAAGTCGTTTATCGATGTCAAAAACTGAAAAACAGATTTCCTCCCTCGAAGTTGTTCAAACCAAATAATTTTTTTTTTAAAGGTAAATTATTTATTGGAATCCATCAAATCACCTCGAGTGTACCAACATTGATGCGCTGCATTCGGAGTATTTCGTTAAAAAACTTAAAAGCTTTGTGCTTTCGAAGTTACGTAACGCTTGTATATTTTCCCAGACGGAGAATTTCTGATCAATATCCGAATGTGCACTATTGTCCGGTACCGTTTTCAACAATTCCAACCGATTGCTGGGAACATATAAGTAATGATAGATTGAGAGATAGGATCGGAGATGAAAAGTTCGATGGACCACGAGATCACGCCTTTGCTGTCTGAAAATTTCAGAACTACGAAATAAAACCTGAAAGCTCTAAAACTTGGTTAATTTAATACTTCCTTCGTTCTTTGCTAAATGTTAACTTCGACAGAATATCGATCAATATCAGAATTTATTTTGCATGTGAAAAATATCAAGTTTAGATAAAATGAGTAAACTCGTTTCCAAACAGCCACCGAACGGTTTTAACTGATAAGCACACTCGAGCGATATCATTTTATTTTGGATTTAGGCACTTAGATTTTGTACTTAAAGTGTAGTTTATATAAATAAAATATTTGTAATATTGGCGGCAAAGATATGGGATTCCGTGACACGTTCGAGTCCTTAGTAACTGGTGATAACACGAGCACGCTCCTATAAAGCGTTCTGTACATGAATATTTCAAGTGAATCAATAAAGTTGCTGTATTTTAAAAGAATTTACGTTCTGACTTTGTAAATCGATAAGCAAACTTGTACTCGGCGTTTTATTAGAACAGATTATCTTACGAGCTTTTCTTTGTTCTTAAAATCTGAAAATCAAATTAAAAATCGATCTCCTAAGAATTGGAGGCTCGGCAATTGGGATGGCAAACTTCAAACTGCCTCCTTACAAAGGATTTTGTCTGGAAGATTAGGGTGCTAGATTTAATATGCAAATGAGGTGGGCCAATTGATACAGAAATGAAGAGGAAACGACTGGAAGGCGACCCACATTTAGTGAAGTTACCGGAAAAGCTCTCAGGGTGCAGGCCCTGCGGGAAAGGGGAATCGTCTGCAACCTATTGGAATAATCAGAATTACCCTTTCAAACTACTTAGGAACAGATAAAACGAAAGAGAAGGGCTGCAAGGGGCATCAGAAAGTGGTAGATTCCCCCTCGGGTCATCCTACTGTTACATAAGCAGGAAGGCGCGCGCACTCTGCGCATCTTACAGAGGCCATTTTCTCAACAATTTTCCACTTCCTACGGCAATGCGGAAATTCGAAGAGTCATGTATGAAACAATATACAGAACCTGACAAAAAGCATCCAGGGGGTCACCGGGCGCCCAGTGCATCGAGTGAAGGAGGAGACGGGCCTCGAGAAGGGTAGGTCCGGGTAGGGTGGAAAATGAAGGCAAAGGACTTACCCCAACTGGAACCGGTTCGGCCCAAGAACTGGCTGGTTTCCGAATTCCATAAGAACTGGCTGAAGCCCTCCCATCGGCCCAGTTCCGGCGGCGGGGAGTAATACTGTTCCGTCACCTTCGTCTTGTCGGCCATGCCTGCGGTGTGGGTGTGCGGGCTGGGACTGGGCTCAGTAAAGGTTGGCTACCGCGCGCACGCTCGGGCCTTTCGATCTGCCCGGCCCCCTCCCGTGGCGCGCGCCGGCGCAACGCGCTCTCCCCTCCCTCCCGGCCGGGGAGGCTTTCCCGCTGTGTTCCAATTCACTTTTCCCGATCTATCACCATACACCATTCCTCACTAAAAATCTCAAAAATTCACTTCGACGTGTTGTTCGTTTCTGCATTTTCACATTTTTAATTATATTCACTTTCCCGAACAAGTTTTCCATTTGAATAGAAAGTGGATAATTTGAATGGAAGCGACTAGGACGACATCTATGATGGACCCGTGCGCCGCCCGCTTCGCGCCGGCTATTCGGGCGGGAATGAACGCATTGTTTCCATCTCGAATTGGTCACGATATACCATTTATTAAAACATTATTAATTGACTTCAACTGCGCCAATTGCACGATGAAGTTCCCGATCAAGTTTCCTGGTGTCACAAACCGTTTCTAAGAAACAAAAGAACGTTTCATTGTCAACATTACAAAATTTGTATTTTTGAACGAGAACATGGTATTGCCCTTACGAGAAAATTCTTACGTTGGCACTTTACCAGATCGCTATTCACTCTGTTTAGTCGTATTTTCATTTCATGCTATGGTATCTACCTTGTTTCAAAGATAAACATTTTTCACCAATTTTTCTCCACGCTTTATAGCTGTTAACTAAACTAAACAATAGTAATTTCTGCAAAAGATCGGTATTCACTTTGTGGCGTCGTTATTAATATATAAAATTAAATTATTTTGTATTCACCACGTTATAAATACAAGCATATCTACATGTTTCGAAAGTGATGCTTCCTTCATCAGGAATATATAATAATAATAATAATATTTATTTATTTGAAACACACATTATTAATCATCATTATTTAAGAAAGCTTTGACTGCCCAACTAGGAACAAATCCCAGAGCAGTCAAATTGAGAAGTTTAGTTCATATTAAGTGCCATTATACAAAAATAGGAGGGGAAAAGGCTAGTATTGACATAGTATGGTAATATAATATATCTAGAAAAAAGTATGATAATTAAGATTAAAGAGATTATGTACATGTGTTTGGTGGGTACTGGTTGGTGCTATGAGGAAAAAAATGGGTTTAAAATTGAGTACTAAAAAAAGAAAATATTATTGAGTAATATTGATAAGATTGAGTTACGTATCACTCAACTTTATGAGCCGATGACGAAACTCGGGGATGCAGCCCGAAGAGGAAGCAGCAAATAGCTAATAGTTATATTATTACCATATATTCCTGATGACGAAAGCTTCCCTTTTGAAACATGTATATTAATAAAGTGGTAAACACAAAATAATTTTAATTCATTTGCTAAATAATTATGTTTCATTTTATATTTTCTGACCCACTACAGAAAAAAAAAGTGTCTTAAAAAATCGTTTTCCAAAAATATTCATAAAATTTTGGCATCCCTACAAACATTAACTTTTTTGACGCATTTTAAAATACATAAACACATTTATTTGAAAGAGATTAGATTATATTCACACAGATCTTAATCTTGCGTAATTAAATAAACAAAATAAACTTCTCCACGAATCGATGATAAAATTGATGCCATAGGAATGATAACAAAATTTTCTAATCAATACGACTTATCTGAAATAAAATATCATATTTGTAATGATTGTTATGTATTGACTCTCCATGTATCTATCTATATATCAGTTAACTCTATGAGTTAGAAAAAGTAATCAATATAAATATATCACAATAATTCAAATAAACGGTAATGTATTATTTTATTTATTTATTTATGAAGAAAATACAGATACAGACAGTAGTAATATCGAAACAATATAGACAATAGACATGCTTGGAGAACTCGCCTGTATCCTAACCTATTTCTCACTGATTAATGTATCCTTCGCTTTGGAAACATATTGATATCTATATATTAAACAGTGTAGTGGTGTACACAAAGGAATTCTAAAATGAAACAATCGCTTTTTGAAACAAAACACGAAAATTTTTATTTTTTTATTAAGACCTACCAGTTTTGCTTAATACAAGCATCGTCAGGGTACAAAATTAAACTGATCAAAAAAATACAACTGTGTTTATTCACACAAAGAGATTTTTTTTATTAGTTTAATTTTGTACCCCGATGATGCTTGTGTTAAGCGAAACCGGACGATCTTTATAAAAATTAAATAAATTTTATGGTTATAAAAAAAGTTTTTTTTTTTTCATTAATATGTCAAACAACAAAGTGACTGCTCTCTTTCAAAATACAAAGTATTTCTCATTAACTTTATTAATAATGACACCACGAAATAATTATATATTTATTGAAGAAATGAAAGAAGATTATTTACTAAAATTTCTATGTCTAGCCAAAAGGTCACAAGGTACACCTGGCAAATAAAAGATTCAACTAGGTCTCAACTAAGAATGCCTGTATACGAATAGAACCCGTGTTTTTGCACTGTGACTGAAATAGAACCATCTCCGTCCCGATTATTTAGCATAATAGTGTTATAAGAAGGTTTAAAAAAATGTTATTCTATCATCATAATCACCCATTCAGAAACACTCTTGGATGAAGGCCTCACCAAGCACTTATCGGTTCCTTATCTCATCGACGACTCTTTCAGTTCCGGTCGGGCGCCACTGAATGACAACATCTATGCATCGCCTATCCATTCTTGGAGTAATGTGTCCTGCCCATTCTTGTTTGCTTTTTATTTTGTGTCATTTATAGATGTGTCCATGACTTTCGTTAATATCCAATCCATTCATATGTTTTTATTATACTTCGGATGGTGCCTAGAACACATTTTTTCCAGTCAGCGTTTATTTGCTTTTAGCTTCAGGATATATTTACATGAAGTATTCATGGTTCATGGTTCACATGCATAAATTAGTAAAAACACTACACTGCGTGAAAAAATACTATTAAATTTCTTTTCCACGGCGTATCTGGGTTGATTGGGAGTTATTGTGGGCAACCTCTCTTTAGAAATATTATATTGTGTTCGTATAAAGTATTAGTAAAAACACCAAACAGCTTCAATTCAAAGTGGAACATCAACATGTAATGGAATATTCTCTTCGTGAGAGTGATGCGTATTCTACGTAGTCTTAAAGCTATCGCGATTGCGGGGAACAGGTGCTAACGGTAAATATCTTTTAATAAAACCGAAACACCAGCATTCACCACTTCATTAGAGGGCAATATTTAATTTATTTCCGACACAACTGAGACATCATCATTAAATATAATATATTCTGTATTACAATTGTAGATGTTATTATTATGTATTACCCTGAAGAAGGCATGCCATTTAATGTCACATGTATTTGATGATAACTACTACAAACAGTACAGCAAACATATTTAATTAAAGGAAGTGTTAAAGTACATTTTTTATCGTTTATACTGCTCCATATGCAACACGTCAAAGATATCTACAGAATCTCACAAACACTTACATTTACTACCATTCCCACCCGTGAAATTACAAATACTATCTTGCATGTAATTCAACACTCGGCACACACTAACACCACGCTCAATTACAATCGCGACGTACACCAACACAACCCAAGAAACCACAACAAACTACATATAAAAAAAATGCACTCAACAATATATGAACTAAAATCTTTGGAATATATAGCATACACACAATATAATAAATTACCAAACGATATTAAAAATGCGAGCCAATGTGACAGGTCTCAAAGTAAGATGTTTAAACTTTATTATTTGAAAGAATACCTTAAAGATTAATGCTGCGATGTGTCTCTGTAATAAGTATAACTATATAATGTACCTGTGATATGTTTCTTTATAATAAGTGTCTCTGTACACTTGTATTATAATGTACCAGTGATATGCCTTTACTACAGATGCAAATGTTGTTAATGTACTGTGAATGTTGATTATGTATTTTAAATAGTAAGTATGTTTGTTTCGGAAAACTGTACTTCAGGTTCTACATGTGATCCCACAATGAGTTTCTTAACTCTTGGGAATACAATGCATAATGTATTGGTTACTTTTTATTAAAACTTCAGTTTTATTACAATAAGTATGTACCGTATCTATGAAGCTAGTTTTTAACTGGTTGTGGTATAAGAAGCATAATAGTTTCACAATTAAAACAATGCAATAAAACCACTACTTGGATTAATAATTATATCTCTTACTAGCACTCTATTAAGTGAGCATAACGTGAGCTCACAGAAAAATTATCTTTGTTTCTACTGCCCTGCGAAACATCTATTTAGAAAATACTCAAGTCTTTCCGTAATATATTTTTCAAACGCGAGTTATTTTACACTCGTATAACGTATTTTTTTCGTACAGAAACATTGTTTAGATGTAATTGAACTAATTGTGAATATTTTTTTGGACCATTTCCATAAGCTGATAGTAAATTTTCTTTACTTTTCCACAATACATTAACTAACGCTCTTTCACTATTCCGAGATTCTCCTTTCAACAGCTTCAGTTCGTAAGAGTTATAAATATAAAAATGATTATTTTATTCGCATTTAGTTAATTATTACTATATAATTACAATAAACATTACTTATTTTTACAATATTTTCGATTTCCTTTTCATTTAGAGCTTATAAAGCTATCTAGACACGAATCGGGAAATGTTTACCGTTTTCAGAAGACTTTCAGTCATTCAGCCGAGACGCACGCTTTCCGGTTGAATCTGACTTCCATGTTTTGTCGCTAGATGTCGAGGGTTTTTTTTTTTTTTCGGCGCCATAATAATATTCCTTCGGTACCATAATAGAATTCCTTGGCAAAACAAGGGACGTCCAACCATAAAACAATCCCCTAATCTGACATTTTTTCTATCCTCAGAGAAAAATCCCGCCATGTTTGTTGCAGTCTATTGGCACATTGCTAGTCAATCCAAGCGAGTTTACTATATCTTGATTCTTAACTGGATTAAAAACCCTAACCGAGGAAAGGAAAAACGACAAACATTTGGTTATAAACAATTTACTAAAGTTTCTTTTTGTGCTTACTGAATAAAATATATTTAATATGTTATTAACTGTTTGCTGCATCCTCTTTGGGATGCATCCCTGAGTTTCGTCACCAGGTTATAAAGCTGAGTGATACGTAACTCAATATTATCAATATTACTCAATAATATGTTTTTTTAGTACTCAATTTTAAACACATTTTTTCTTCACAGCACCAACCAGTACCTATCAAACACATGTACATAATTGTTTACTCTATAATATTTGTTTTTCTCATCTCTTCATAAGTACTTAACTATTATATGGTACTATACTCATATATTATCTGGTATACGTAAACGATTATTTTGTTTTTTTTTCTTATTATTTTGAACTTAACTATTATTCTATATTAATTACTTTACTATACTCCAATTATATGGTATACACAATTGTTTGTGTTCTGTGCTATTCTTCACATCTCTTTATACTTAATTATTATACTTTTTCTAGATATGTTATATTACCATACTATGTCAATACTAGCTTTTTCCCTTCTATTTTTGTATAATGGCACGTAATATGAACTAAACTTATCAATTTGACTGTCCTGAAAGGGGATTTGTTCCTAGTTGGGTAGTCAAAGCTTTCTTAGATTTTGTTGTTAAATAATGTGTGTTTCAAATAAATATTAGTATTATTATTATTAAGGGTTATCCTATCAAAACCGTGGTTTCAATGATTTCTCCAAAAATAAACTTTCATATCTTATTTGAATTAGAATTGGACATTGCTCCATTCCCTCTCACCTTTTTAAAACTCACGTGCTTTACTCCCCAGATTGTACTTTCTGAGGTCTAAATCACATATTTTTATTGTTCCTCTCTAAACAAATATCCTTTCTTCTATCAAACCTTATCTAAAATTGTCTCCCCTCCGTCCAACATTTCATCTCTTCTCAGTCTGTCATATGTTCATAGTTTGAAATGATGACCAACAACACCCTTAAAGGGTTAAAACCAAAAAATTTGTAAAAAATCATTTGTATCAATTTTTCATTTTCTGAAACTTCTCGGTTCTCGATTCTCAATTATCAATTATTAATTTTTTTGTATATATTACGTAAATAACATATTATGCACATTATTTATAAGTGAATATGTTTGCTAATATCAAGGAGTTTTGAATGTTCAGTCAGTTCTATCTACGTAGTCTATAATTTATATATATAAAAATCAATGTAAGTTTGTAACAATGTTTGTTTGTCCTCGATGTTCTCGAAAATAACTGGACCGGTTTCATCGGTTCATCAGCTATTGAAAGATAAAAAAGATTGAAATGTTTCTGTTTTTCAGACCAGGGATGATACACAGCAAAAGGAATGCTTGCAGAAGGCGAATTTGGTTGCTGAAGAATCTGCCAAAGATGTTTGGTAGCGAAAAAACCTATTCATTTTCTTTCACATTTTCTTAATGATTTTTTAAATGAACGTATAACATTTTGTTTTGAAGTTCGAAATGTACATTTATTTATTTTATAATTTTATTTATATGCTACCAGTTTCAACACATTGGTGTCATTCACTAGCGTCTTAAATTATACACTTACATAAATATTTCGACATTATTAGGTGAGGGTAGTAGGAGTCAAAATAACAAGGGAACATGGCTAACAAAAGTAATTAACAGGGTGCTATTATTTTGTTTAAAATTTAGTAACAAAATGTCTAGAAATTGTTACATAATTAATGCACAAGAAATACAAAACATTGTGGCATTATAATTACAAAATACAATAAAAGCAGTAACATTGCGTAATAATTGCATCTTATTATTTCAGACCTAATTGTATTATATAGAGTCTTTAACCACCTAATTGACAGCTCTGCCATCGTCGCCACTATTAAATTACATGCACCGACGAGGAACACAAGACAAAATGCAACACGTACACAACTATCAGTCACGCTCACTAATAAATAGGATGCATGATCAGAGCAACAAATTTTGAGGTATTGTTGATATATTTGCTGACTTCATTCATAAAATAAAGCGTCATCTATACCAGCACTTTGATGAAACTAATAATTAATTATTGTAGTTTGGATAATGTAGCGTTAATCATTTGTGTTATAATATTATTTTAGTTTTCTTTTTTTAAGTTACTGTTAAATGTTTTAAAAATATTGTTTGATAATACTTTATGGTTTAAAATCTCTATGTAATTATAATTTTCGATACCTCATTATATTCTGTTCTAAAAATCCGTAATAATTTACAAGCACCCGTAAACAATATAACAAATTTAAATAAATCAATTAAGAAAACATTATCAATTAAATACGGGGAAACACATTATAAATGTAAAATCCTCACAGAATAGAGAATTTTAATTATTTTCTGAATAAGTCGGTTTTTCCGATAATAAATCTTTTTTTTTAAACCCATCCGAATTAGAATAGGGTGCGAGCGAATAAAATCACATAAATAAGTCGTCACAATGTGGATTGACCGCAGTTTGGAAAACTTCGAAACAGCTGTCACAATAATAAAAAATAATAATTAAATGGAGTTTACGAATTAAATATCAAAACAATTAATACAAGTATCTATTTCATAATACGGTATTTGATTGTACATCTATAGTACCTGAATCATCCGTAATAGGTATTATAACTTGCACAACCTAATTTCCTTTCCTTCCGCTGTTTCAAAACTACAGCAAATCTTAGCAAAAGTTGCAAAGCATCTCCTGTACCAGATGTTAGTAGAACTCAAACTTTTGTAGAACTCATAAACGAAGGAGGATGGAATATCTAGGAAATTGCAGTAAGGGCAAGAAAAAATTGTTGTACCATCAATATATTTTTAGTTTTCATTGCTGGCAACCTGTGTATTAATTTTATTAGTTTTTCCATGTACATTTACTTCACTCACTTTTTTAGACAATACTAGCTGAAGTACCCGGCGTTGCCAAGGTTATGATGAATGGTGTACTGGACAGATGTGGTTCTGGACACCTGTGCGCACAAAAACTGTAAATATAGGGCGCTGGTTCCAAATACGTTCAATATCTTCTGAGGATGCCTTATAGTAGTGCCATTCTTCTGGTCTCTCGCACCCAGTGCTAAAGTGAGAGCACTGTATGAGGTTGTTCTCTGCCTGATCCTGGTCCTGGCGAGCCCGAGCAGGGCCGGCTACTCCTGACTGGATAGGTCCCAGGATCCCTCAGGCAGAGTTCAGGCTTGGCGAGGCAGCAGATGTGGAAGGTTTCAGGTAAGGCGAAGGCAAGATAAGTAAAAGACTTGTTCGGCTCTTGAATGACAACTGACTCTCCATACTAGTTGTTTCTCTATTTATTTAAAAAATATTCAACATCTGTTCCATGTTTAGGGGTAATTATTATTAATGGGGGCAATTATTTTCAGGAAAGAAATGCCCGCAAATATGATCAACAAAACTATATCACAGATGAATCCATTAAAACAAATTGTAAATCTCGCATTTGTACAGTAATAAAATCCTTTATCAAGGATACATCATCTTACGAATATTAAGAAACTCGTAAAAAATGGAAAATAAATTACTCGATTAATGCGAACCTCTCATGTGAATAGTGATATTATTTTAGGAATGCACAGAGACCTATAAAAATATGAAAACAAAACCATAAAGCAAATGAATTGATTAAACCAATGCGAATCCACATGTGCACAGTGATAAGACTTGTTATCACGGCTGGGTAATCGTCTCATCTCATCTTATTATCAACTTTAAATTTGGAATGAATATGCGTCTGATACAAATGGTTTGCAATAAAATTGTGAAGTTGTGATATGGTATTAGTAATTTTCTTCCTATTTCGAGCGCCAATTGTACAAAATTTCATCAAGTACCAAAATTCTTCTTTGATAGTGTGAAGGGTGGGAAAGGGGGATAGGTGATTTTTCTATATCTCTCTTGACAGTGATCTTCCTCTTGTTTTTAGGGTCAAGTGTGCAAAATTTCATCAAGCTCGGAATAAAACTGTAGATTTGTATAAAAAACAAACAAACCAATAGAAGCTCTTCTTTATGTGTATAGATAGATAGGTGGATTAATCACAAAATTCAATTCCATTTTATAATGTATGCACCACTTAAAATGTGTATTCGTATCTATTTTCAAAAACAGGTAAATCAATTAACTTCTCTCAAAATATTGGTTAATTAATAATGCACATAATTAATATGAGTAAATAAGGATATCCACTCCAATTTTTTTTTTAAATTTTTTCTCTGAATAATGACGTTCAAACTTAAATATCAGTATATTTCATTTTTTTCTGAAATTATTTTTCATAGATAAATTTTTAAAAGATTCAAGTTTTCGAAGCCCGCCAAAACGCTACAAATATATGGCCGGTCAGTTTTGATCAATTTTGAGGTTAGAATGTCAAATGTCAAAACGAGAATGAGCTTTATTGTACGTAATTTTATATGCTATTCATAGTAAACCATAACTAAACAAACTAAGTAATAAAATTATGTTAGAAACTTTAACTCAAAGAATAATAACAGTATTGAGCATTAACATTATGATAAAATCCGTATTGATAATTGGTTTGATCATGAATACTCTAATTTATTTCACTAATAATAGTTTTTATAATGAAGTTAAAATTTTTCCAAAGCGCAAAAAATACAAAACAAAAGTGAATTATAAAAATGTTCATAGTAATCCACAAACAGAATGCGCACGTGACGTCAGATGTTCCAAATGAAATGGTACCAACATAACACGATGTTGTGATGAGATGTTTTTTTATTCACTTTTAAATAATGATTTATAAGTTACATATATATATGTATGTATATATATATAATAGAAGTTATATATTCAGAATCGACGTTTGCTGGTCTATATGAGTACATATTTTTAAAGAAATTATATTTGTCACTGGAGTTCCTTATTATAGTTTTTTCGTAATTTTTTTTTATTTCTGTACTTATATTAATGATTTTATTTCTTGATTATTATAAATAATATTTGGACATTACAAAAGCGTAATACGTATATCTGTTTTATATGAATACCGCACAAGAGTCACAACTGCTCACTGGTAACCGGAGACAGGAGACTATAGCGTCCCCAATTGGGGTGTTGTGAGGCTGAAGAGAACGGTTAGTGTTTACCTAAAGTCACTTATAAATTTATTTATTTTTTCACGTACCGGTGCCCAAATGCGTCCACAGCCCGCAACGCTGTAAATAAATAAATGTGTAAAAAATATGTATTAAAAACTTTTTAAGATCATTTTATAAATATTCTCCAGTTCTAAAAATTATAAATATTTCAAATAAATACCAACTCGTCTTGTGACACCAATCTTCTAATAAATGTAATATCATTTTAAAAAAAGAGGATAAAATAACAACTGTAAAAATATCATCTTTTCTAGGCTAAAATTTTCTAATGAAACTGTGTTCATCGGAAGCAACCTGTCAGGTAAGTATGTTTTTCTATATTTGTTTGTACATAATTAGATGGACAATAGGAAGTAATATTTGTACTACGCCCTTGGGGTGATTTTTTACAAAAACGGCGCTATACAAATCATCCATATATTTTTATTATTATTATGGGTGGTGGAACGTGTGTCGGCAATATCTCATTTACCAGGTGTTTTTTTACTTTAAAATTAATTCAATACTCGCTATCATTCCCGAAATCGTATAAATATTAAGCGTTACATAACTAATGAAGGTTTTCAAGGGAAATAATTAACACCACTATTTTAAAAGGAGTATGATAGAGGGGTGTTTCAATTAAACAATGTTTTGAAGTTTGCAGAACCGTGTCCTAGAATCGAGACGATAATAATTCTCCACCGGGATAAGCCATTTTTTCACTTAGTAATTTATTGAGCAGACCTTGCAGCCACATCACGGCGCTAAGTGACCACTTATCCGCTCGTAAATCCTCCGCATAAATCTGACGTAACGTGTCCTCTTATTCTACTGCTGCCGCGGTTGTCCGTTGTCGGGTACCCGCTACCGGCTACCCGACAATGGCTAGAGCAGTGATGCATAACCCGCGCCTCGCGAGCCCACTCGGCTAAATAGAATATCAAAAAGGATGCGGAAAAAATATTCAACGATTTCTGTTCTGTTTCGCAAAAGGTTTCAAAGTTTTGAATCAGCCGCTTAAACTAACAAGCTTTCTTTTAAACATATAAATATTAAAATTTCTTTAAAAGATTGGTATTCAGTTTGTGGATTTGCATATACTATAATAACAGAAATACTATGTAGTAAATCTGTTATTTTACAATTATATTAGGTTAGGTTAGTTAGCATAAAGTGCACTTGAGGTGAATCTTCACAAACTGCGCTAAAGAAATTTACTCTTATTAATATTATTATTATTATATATTATTCTAAAACGATAGAATTTTGTTATTTGACACAAACTAAAGTTTAGCATCAATTTAAAAAAAAATTGCGACTTTTTGTTGTGTTATGATTGATGCATTTTAAAGGATTTCGTTTTATAAAAATCCAAAAGATATCTAGAATAAATTTTATTTGGAATCTGACTTTTCGAATGATAAAATTAATACTATTTATCGGTTTAACCAGCAAATTTTTCACCTGCGGTGCTTTCTTTATGAACGCTGTGATTAATATTTTAACTGGATTTCGTTTTATAAGAGTAATCTTCCAAATATGATTTCTGAAAACAAGTAACAGAAGGGATTTGTTATTTATTATTTAAGAGCATTCGTTCGGAGACTCGGAGATTTTCTATGATCAAATATCTAACTTCTTTCTTTCTGATTTACAAACCACGACAAGCTTTTGTTTGTCTATTTAAATCAGCCGGCTAAAATTATCAGGGTTTTCTATCATATTTTTTAATATTTCTGAATGGTAAATTGTATTAAAAATTTACCGTTTTACTGTGTTAGCGACACCACCGACTGCAAAGATTACCATGTCAAGTGTATATGCCTTACCCCTTTCGGCCCGCAAACAAACTGAAAATGAATAAATTGGCTCACTAACGATCACGCCGTTTCCCTGCAGATATCGGCAAAGAGGACAGACATCCAAACAACTCGATCTTAGCATATGCTTCTTGCTTCATTCACATTCATACAACATCTCATAATTTCTTTTCTATTATTCCGACTTCTGACATGACCCGACTCAAATATCTAATTCACTTGATTATGGTATGTCTTTCTCGGGCGTCCCCGGCTTCTTCTTCCATTCACATTCGCGTCATATATTCTTCTTACATGCCCAAACCATTCTTTACGAATCGCAACATTTTTCACACGATCATACATGGTTTTACAACACATCCGCCTCAGAGATCGCATTTCTATAGCATTCAATCTACTTTAATCCTTCCTCTGCCAGTTCCATGCCTCACTGAGATACATCAGGATTGGTATCAGCACTCCATTGTTTTTATTTTTTTATTTATTTTATATGAATACCTAACAAGAGTCCCAACTGCTCCCAACCGTCTGGAGCCAGTGAGACTATGGAATCCCTAGTTGGGCAATGTTGTGAGGCTGAAGGTATTGGGGAGGGGTAGGAGAAGGGGAAGAGGAAGGTGGGGAAATACCCGGCTATTCAGATTTTGACACCAAACACGGCTAAAAGCCATTTCAAGCAACGTTTCGATTCTGAATGGTGGTATTTCACCAGGGCGATACTGAGAGTATCTTCCACTGGAGTGGACTGCTAGCTTCGATAAATTGGCCTGTGTTGTGCCTCGCTGGGTTAAAGACACAGGTTGCCCGGTATAAGGAACGCGATAGCTCAGTGGTCGATAGCTTATCTCATGGTTATTGTTACATATTTTTGAATAAAGACTTATGTACTTAATGTATGATACATAATATTCATTGCTTGGAGATATTCACCGGCTACTGCCTGCTGGGCCCTCCGGACGGATGTACCATATATCTGAATTAAATAAAGCGCTAAGTGCAAAAAATCAATACATAAAGTAAATACTTTAAAATAGTCCTTGTGCCTTCGTCAATACCCTAAATAAAGACATCAATAGCATCAAAAAATATTTGTGGCTATCCATGATTTAACAAAAATGATCAAGTTGTATGTACCAGGTGTGTTGTCCCATGAAAAGCACTAAGTGCCGCTACACACTGGTCGTGTTTAATATTCAAATGAAAATACTACCAATGTTTCAAAGTTAGCTACACACAGTTATTTTTAATAACTTCTCACATGGCACTTAGATCCTTTTTTTATGAATTGAGTGGTGCACTTAAGACCTTCTATAAATTCTAAACTGAATTAGCTTTATCTTTAATTTCCTGATCATTGTTTTTATTTTAAATGTAATGTTTCTGTAAGGGCTTAAATGTTTACGTAAAAAAATAATAAAAATATGTTTTCTAACAATTAGTGTTTATCTTACCTATATATAAAAATTAAGGTTTGTCTGTGTGTCCTCGATTTTCTCAAAAATAACTCGACCGGTTTCGCTGAAAATAGCACAGTTTATTCTTATTAGTGCCGCGTAGTTTTATAGAGAAGTTTGAATAAAATCCAGTATGCAAAACTGTTGCTATAGCGTTTTAAAATTAGTATGAAAAGCATTGAATACGCCATGCTGTATTGGGGTTAGCCCATAGATATACCACTTTTGTTAGCCACAGATAACATATTCAAAAGAAGGAGATTTGTTTGTGTAGAATATTTCCAAAAAGGAAAACACATGTGGGTACCTACATAACAACTTTTTATTTAGATATATTTTGAAAAAATAAATGTTCGGAATGAAATTAAATTTTCAAATGAATGTTTCTCTATTTATTTGTTTCGATATAGTAATAGTCGTCACAAGGCATTACTTTCGCTGTCAAATAAATTATATCACCCAAACGACAAGCAAGAATTCACAACTTCCTAACTTTATTCCAAAACACATCAGCTAGTATTAAATAATGTTAGGTACATACATTTATATTGTACATCATATTTCATCAAAATAATGTACCAATGTGTGTTTTAATGTGAATACAATAAACACAATCATTCTTTCGTAAATCGAGGAACCGGTCAAATTTCCGAAAGTAAAAACTTCGCGATAAAGGTTTGCTTTTTTCTATCTGCCCTTTTCTTCTCCCTAAATATATGTAATATTTAAAATGGACGATGGAGAAAACCATACAACTAATCAAAAAGTTGACAGTAAAACTAATTGCAGCTAATTTAATTGACCCAGTTTCGCAAAAGGTTGGCTAAATCTGCATAAAAAGAAGACAGACAACTAGTAGCTGGTAGATGTCTACTGTCTATAGGTCTACCGTCCACCTCCTACCGGTACAATAAGCCATAAGGACTTATAGAGTGGCGAGAACAGGAATATAACATTTAATAGCTCCGCCTCACACGAACAGGACATCACAGCTTCTTCTGATCTGCGGCCTACCGTTAGCATGAGGTTGGGTTTTGCTTGAATTAACCAAATTTTCAGAATTTTCAAAGTCTTGTGGTAATAAACGATCATAACTATAATGACGTCCACCTTCAAAAATCGAACTTAAGCGAACGCCAATAATAATAATAATTGGATAATTTATATAGCGCCGTTTTTGCAAAAAATAATCTCAAGGGCGCTATACAAATATTACTTTTTATTCTCTGTCTATCAAGGAACTCCAATGAAAAATATAATGGCTTTAAAATATATATATTCATATAGATCAGCAAACGCCGATTCTGAATATATGACTTTTATTATATATAATTATAAGTAGAATTTATAAATCATTATTTAAACGTGAATAAAAAAACATCTCTTCACAACATCTTGTTATGTTGGTACCATTACATTTGGAACATTTGACGTCATGTGCGCATTCTGTTTTTGGATTAGCTGATAGACCTTCAGTGATATTTAAACTTAATTTGGGTGACTTTAAGCTCTATAATTGTTGTTAAATATAAAAAATAAAAAAAATTTAAAAACAGAAATTAGATTATTCATTAGCAAACATATTATCAATATGTATATTTTGGTAATGTTAATGCTCAATACTATTATTATTCTTTGAGTTAAAGTTTCTGATGTAATAACGTGTAATACGTAATGTGATTACTTATGTTTAGTTACGGTTTACTGTGAATAAAATATGATATTATGTACGCTAAAGCTCATCCTTGTTTTGACATTCGACATTCTAACCTCAAAACCAACCGGCCATAGATTTGGAGCGTTTTGGCGTCTTTGAAAAATTGAAACTTTGAAAGTTATTTTAACTATGAAAAAAAGTGCGATCGACCCGCACTAAAATAAAAGTTATCAATTTTCAATTTGGTTGGTACCGTTAGGAAAACTTACTCTCGAAAAATATTACCATAATGCCAAATACCATAGAAATATGACAATACCTACAGCTCCTTACATTTCCCATACATTGAGATGGCAACAGACTAGATTATTTTTTTGATTTTTCAATTTCTATAATTTATTAAGAATATATTTCAGGGAAAATCTAAGAAAACGTATAAAAAAAAAACTATTTGTAAAACTCGGGCTGCTAGAGGTCGTTAGTGTAGCGTGTTGCCATCTAATGTTAGGAGCTGGAGGTATTGTCATTTTTTGAGTATTTGATTTGACACTTTGTTGGGCTTTTACTCAAATTTATTATTTTTTTATATTTATCTATTGATTAACGCCCGAATGGGCATTTACATATTTTGACATTTAAATTATTTTGTGCACAGAAAGAAAAAAAAGTTAACAATAAAAGTACATGATACATACAAGTAGTTGGTATATAAGTGTAAGATATTTATGATATATATGTATGTATAATAATGTACAAGTGCATGACACAGAGAAGTTATAAAGGGAAAGGTTTTTAATTTGTCAATACTACTTTTTTTAAATAAAAATAGTAATAGCCTGATCTACATGATACATAATATACAAGTGAATAATGTAATATTATATAACATGAGTGCATGACATTGCGAAAAAACAAAATCAACGTGTTTTTATATTTCGGATGATGTAAAAATGTTTGCAATTGCATAATAAATAATATAGTACATGATAAATAGAAAGAAAAAAGAGAAACAAGTTTTGGATTGTAGATAAGTACAAAAGATAATATAAAAAATAATTAAACAATTGCTCTTATGCGATGCTCTTATAATTGTTGCAACATAAAAATATCGTTCAGGTATCTTTAAAACATGGGTAAACTTATATTAAATATATCTATAGCAGAGGTGAATTTATTTCCAAGTATATGTAGGCGAGAAATGGGTGCATGTATTTGGTAGTTAGTCCCAGAATTATTGTTCCAGAATAACATATGTTGCCGAGTTTGTCGATGAGGTACTTTGAAATTGATTAGTTGCAGGAGTTCACAACAGTCTAATACACAATAAATAATTTTTAATAAAAAAGTTAAGTCTGTTATTTTTCTTGTGTTTTCTAGAGCATGTATTTTGAGTGTATTCAGCAAGAATGAATAGTTTATGTGTTGTATTGGTATGTGTAGTTTGAAGTTAATAAAACGTAAAAATTTGCGCTGCACGCGTTCAATATTTTTTTATATGAATAAGCTTTTTTTTTTTTTTTTTTATATGAATACCGCACAAGAGTCCCAACTGCTCCCAACCGTCTAGAGCCAGTGAGACTATGGCATTCCCAATTGGGGAATTTTGTGAGGCTGAAGGTATTGGGGAGGAGAAGGAGAAAGGGAAGAGGGAGGTGGGGAAATACCTGGCTATTCAGATCTGGTCACCAAACACGGCTAAAGCCATTTCAAGCAACGTTTCAATTCTGAATGGTGGTCTTTCACCAGGGGAGTATCTTCCACTCTGGAACGTGCGCAAATATACTATATATTATTTTAAATTAATTAATTGTGAAACAGCACAAATTAATTAAATAAAATTTACTTGCGCACGCCGGGATTTGAACCCGCGACCTTCGGATTCGTAGTCGAGAGCCTTACCCCTCGACCATGGAGGCCGTCAAGCTAGTATGGGGACCACACTATTGAATTGTATTCTAATATGCTGCGCACTAGTGACAAATATACGATTTTTATATCTTCCAGCGATTAAAAGTCTTTGATTGTTCTAATTATAAATGCCTAAATTACAGGAATAATAATAATGATAATAACATTTGGATGATTTTATAGCGCCGTTTTGTGAAAAATCACCTAAAGGCGCTGTACAATACAAATATAATATATATATATATATTTTCCAATGCTTTTTAATGAAATACCGCACGAGATTACCCGGAGTCCATGTCTAAAAACTTCAGCCGTAGTCGTCGCCACGACTTGTTCAAGATACCATGGACAAGAGGAATGGTGCTATTGAATAAAATTTCTAAAACAATAGATATATTTAATTACTATTTTAATAACCTTAAAAAAAATTGTGTTCCTATTTTCCCAAATGTTATTTTTGTCTTAACATATTCTTTAACATTATTTAGTTATTTGATTAAACACCCATCTGGGCCTTTACGTAGCTCACATGATGAGAACATTTAAATAAGAAATCTTGTACTGTTAATGGATGAGTAATTGGTGGTAAAATAAAATAAATAAATAAAATAAGCTTTGGCGTCCTCACCGAGGTATTTAAGGAATCAAGAAAAGGTAAAGAGAAGGGGAGGAGGATGGTTGGGAAGTACCTCAACTTGCGTGCTGAAAATATGTAATTACAGTGGCGTGCATTGCCTTATGACCAAAGGTAGGCTGTGTGTAGTTATAATGCATTGAACACTTGAAAATGACTATTTTACTATAATATTCCACTTTTGTTGTGACCAACGGAAAAAATAAGCGTAGGTACAAGTTAACTAACTAACTAACCATCACGTCATTTCTCCGCAGGGGTAGGCAGAGAGGAGCGATTCTTGCTTCATTCGCATGCATACAATGTCTCATATATTCTCTACTGTTATTCCGACCTCTGACATGGCCCGCCTCAAGTATTTGATTCACTTTATGGTGCCATATCGTCCTGGAACGTCCCTGGCTTATTTTTCCATTCACATTCGCGTAAAACATTCTTCTTACACTCCTTACAAATTCATAGAAAAATACGTTTTGATGATAAATTCGTCGTATCTTTTATTACCTTTTAATTTAATTTTATGGTCGCCATTCTTCCGGTAGACACAGCTTTTCAGCCTTTATAGACTGCATGCGACTGTTAATTACTATTCTTCGTGATTTTTACATTCAAACAATCCGTTCCAATCAATTCCGTTGTGAAATATCTTCAAATTTAAATTCAATTTGTAATTACAAAGGGACGCAGAGCTTGTTTGGATATGTACAACGAAAGATCGAAGAAATAATTGTAAGGAGAATACATTAAGAAGATGTCGGGGACGCCCGAGGAAGACGTGAACGATCAAGTGAATCAAATACTTGAGTCGGGCCATGTCAAGAGTCAGAATGACAGAAGAGTGTGTACGAATGTAAATGAAGCAAGGAGTGTGTGACAAGACAGAGTTGTGTGGCGGACTATCCTTTCTGCCTACCCCTGTGGGGGTTATTCAAATGTCGTGTTAGTAACGGTCTCCGCGGTTGAGTGATTACGATTCTTGTTCAAATCCCGGCGTGTATAAGAAAAATGTATTTGATTAAATTGTGTTATTTCACAATTTGTTCATTTAAAATAATATGTGGCATATTTGCGGGACGTTCCAGAGTGGTAGATACTATCAGTATCTCCCTGGTGAAAGACCACTATCAAGAATCGAAACGTTGTTGAAATGACTTTAGCCGTGTTTGGTGACCAGCTCTGAATCACCGGGTACTCCCTGTACTTACCTTTTCCCCATCTCCTTCCCCTCCTCAATATCTTCAGCCTGACAACATACCTCAATTGGGAATGCCATAATCTCACTGGCTCCAAGCGGTTGGGAGCAGTTGGGACTCTTGTGTGGTATAACATAAAAAAGGTAAGTTTAAAAAAAAATAAGTGTGTATTTTGTGAAAACTAAACAACCATCCTGACACCTCGTCCGTGTGATTGCATGGTTCGTATTTCTCTGCATTTGTATTTTATATAAATATTTTTAATTTAAATAAAAAAAAAATTTCTTTAAAGCCACTTTATTTTATTTATATATATTTCTGCATTCGACCGGTTTCGGTTGGACTCACCCTTCATCAGGAATGTACACATATAATCTTTATATTTGTACATTCTATTTTATATTTTTTTACTATCTATTTTGCAATCGTGTTCGTGAAGAACCTTGTAATAATATGGGATTAAAAATGGAGGATAATATTGACAATAGTCTTAAATTTGAGATATGATATCGACGAAGATGACAAATTGAACAGGTCTCATTAGCTAAGTTGGTAAACCGGTTGTCCCGGAAAGACAGAGATCCTGGGTTCGAGTCCCAGATGCGACTAATATCTTTTTATTTTCTGTTGTTTTTTCGGTTTCATGTTTCATTTAAGTTATGTTAATATTATCTTCTTCGACGATTAAATATTTTTATTTCTGTTTGTGAATCAATGAAGCATAATTTAAAAATAGTTTTTGATTGATCCTCATATTTGCTCCCTTTTCTAAAATCAAAAATGTAATCCTGCACCTGTTAATTTGCCATCATGATACTATAAATACAATTCGTAAAAAAGGTACTATATTTTGCGCACATGACATATTGTCAAACTACAGATGTTATTTAGCAGGTTTTAACGATAATAAAAAATAAAATAATAAAAATGTACCACATTATGCGCACATGACATTTTGTCGAACTACAGATGTTATTTAGCAGGTTTTGACATTTTTAACGATAATAAAAAATAAAATAATAAAAATGTACCACATTATGCGCACATGACATATTGCCAAACTACAGATGTTATTTAGCAGGTTTTGACATTTTTAACGATAATAAAAAATAAAATAATAAAAATGTACCACATTATGCGCACATGACATATTGCCAAACTACAGATGTTATTTAGCAGGTTTTAACGATAATAAAAAATAAAATAATAAAAATGTACCACATTATGCGCACATGACATTTTGTCGAACTACAGATGTTATTTAGCAGGTTTTAACGATAATAAAAAATAAAATAATAAAAATGGTGATAAACCTAACATTTCCACAACTACCACCTCCGGTATGTAATAGAATAATTTTTTAAATAAAAATGTGCTTATTTTTAATTCTTAACCAAAAAAATATTTCATCCTTACAATTAGGTACACCCAGTTTACCACAATTCAAACATTAAAACTTTACTCCAAATCACCCATAACCCCTGAGCAACGCCGGGTACACCGCAGTTAGTTGCACATTTTTTAAAGACATTTGGGTCATTAACTACGGCCGGGTTTTGGTTTTAGGTTTTGACATCTGTGCCTTGAGCTAAGGAACTTACCGTTCTGCGGTGAATATCGTCAATTATACGAATACAGACAAAACTATTAATTCATAAGTAAATCAAGAACAGTTTTAAAATCATTATTTTTTAATGTCAATACCGCACAAGAGTCCCAACTGTCCGAAGTCACTGAGACTATGCCATCCCCTATTGAGGTATGTTGTGAGGCTGAAGGATATTGGAAGGGGTAGAGACAGGTGTGAAAGTACCTTACTATTCATATCTGGTCACCAAACACGGCTAAAGCCATTTCAAGTAACGCTTCAATTTTGAATTGTGGTCTTTCGCCAGGGCGATACTGAGAATGCACTTGCACTCTAGAACGTACCACAAATATACGTTCTATATGTTTTAACATAGATCAAATAAATAAAATTAGCTTGCGCAAGCTGGGATATGATTCCGCGACCTCCGGATTCGTATCAATATTCAGCCAACCACAATAAAATGCATTATTAAACATAGGCAGACATCAAACCTGCACCCATCTGACTTAAAATTTAAAATGTAGACCATTACGCTACGTTGTAAAATTAGTAAAAACGTTTATAATAAAAAGACATTTTTATAAATAAATAAAAATATATATTTATTTCAGTATTCATAAATAACGTATCAGTCTTTCATAGTAATGCTTTCAGTTTATTCATATTATTGTGTTTTACTTTGAGTTGTTGTAATTAAAGTAACCGGATCACCCACACTTTGTATAATTATGTCACCAATTGTGACAGGTTAAAATATTAATAAATTGCATTTATGTATAAAATGTAACGGATTATATTATAAAACATTTTTGAACGACGATAATATTAACTTTCTGAAAATTATGTTAGCCTATGCTTAAACTATTGTACTACGTGTATCTTTGAATTTTTACTTGTGGAAATATTTAACACCGGATGAACTTTGGGGCTGCGTGTAATGGTGCGAAGGCTGTGAGGCGGAAGGCTGATATTTAGTTGGAGGCTTCGGGGGTGGGTTTTTCGGGCCATTCCTGAGCCCACTGTTACTGCCAAAGGGACCGAGGTGGCCAGGGTAGCGATTGCCCCCCTGAGCGTGGTGACCTTCCACCGGCTTAGGCTTGTAATTTTGCGGTTTTAGTCCTCCTGCACTAGAATATATCGGGGGACGACCAGCGGAACTGTGCGAAGGAAACTGGCTGCCTTGCCCGATGACTGGAGATGATGAGAATCCAGGATACGAGCTGTGAACTTCGTGTTGGCCTCCTTGTCCGTTGTAAGATGCTGGTTTCTGGAGATGTGGTTGGGGCAGCACCGGTTTGACTACGGATGGTCTGTAAGCACTGACGCCAGCGTGTTGGCTGGCGTACTCCGGGTGCTCGCTCACACTATAGGATGGCTTCTTGCTGCCAGAAGAAATCACCTGTGAGAACTGCGAAGCACCGGGAGCAATGTGGGCCTGAACGGGGAAGGATCCAACTCCTTGATTGAAAGTTCCGCTGTGGTACTGGTTGGCGAGGTTTGCGGGACGTTGAACACTTCCTTGCCCGACGATCAGGTCACCGCCGTGATTCAAGCTTCCTCCGGTAAACGTGGAGTATTTTCCTCCTTCGGGCTGTCCTCCGCTGCCGGGGAAGCCGACGGTCTGGCCGACCCTGTAGCTTCCATGGCTATCTGGTTTCAGGGACTCGTCATTGCCGGTAAAGCTGCTGCTGTCGCCAGCATGCCACTGGTTGTCACTGACACTAGATCCTAGATGCACTGAATCTTCGGGCTTGTGCCAGCCGCCGTGCTGCGCGTGTCCGGGATTAAAGTGCTCCTGCGCCTTGGAATCAGACGCGTCGTGCTCTTCATTGTAAGAGACCGGACTGGACACGTGCTTCTTGGTATCAACTTTGTAACTCCATGTTATTACAACGCAAATTTCCAAGAATACCTGCAGAAATACAATACTGTTAAAATATTACATTAAATTTTTCATCAAAGGTGCTTTAAAAAACACTTTAACGTTAAGTCTGACGAATGTTTGAAAGGGTTTTGGGTAAATTTGTACTGAATCGAAATAAACAAAATAATATAAGTGGAACTCTCACCAGAAGACTGAATTCCTTGAACAACCACATCTTTTCCCACAATGAAGGCTTAAAGTGAATCTATCAGCTTTTATATTGGCATCTAAGGTCATTGGCACATCACGTCTAACCAGTGTCGGACCAACTATCGGAAACTTTATCACTAAAGGGTCACAATAACACTGGAACGTTATTGGTGTATGTCGGACTACTAAAGCTAAGAGATGACATCAAATTTTTATTGACAATAATATTAAATTTTTGGAAGCCTACGTCAAAATTTCACTTGGTCTTGGTTTTTAAAAGAAATAATAATATCGATTTTGTATTTCCAAATGATTTCGACATTACTTTCAGAAATACCAAATGAAAATTTATTAGAATCAATCCATGCATTATTTTTAATTGTTTCCGCATAATACCGTTGCATTTAAAAAAAAATAAAAGTTAAAAAACACCCAACAACAGAATGTTTTCTACTTTTTGTTTCTTGATATTTTGGAAAAACACAAACACGCGAATACTCCTTCGGAGACTCGGCATTATTGTTAGTAAAAATATTTTATGCAGCGGATTTCTACTCAAGAGAATATAAGTATATCGACTTTTGTTATACGGCCACATATCCTCCCTGCATACTTATTTTACAAATGAGGACGTACAGCAGAAATAATCCTTTGAGGGATAACCATCTGGGAACAAATACTTCGATGTTGTTGACAAATTTAGCACATCAATGTTACAGTATAAGCATCCATTAGTACGTTTTTTCATCGAGTGGAGAGCTAGGTTATTTAAAACTATTTAACTCTGGATAAAACCGTCAAATTATGTTTTTTTTTAATATTATCTATTATAATACATATGTACCTTTTCAATATTACTTGTCAATGTTCATGTAGAAACCTGTAATGGGCGTAAATAAATAAACTGTCCGAGGGACCTAAAATTGACCCCTGTGGAACTTCTGTTTTGACATTTCTTAATAATATTGGTACTTTTATGATTTTGATATTTTTTATGATATTGACATTTTTATAATATTATTTAAATCGGCGTTATAAAATTGGACTCTAGTATCTCAATAACAAAACTATAATGCTTTTTAAATATATTTTTTTCAACTTATGTACACTGATCACAACATGCATGCGCCTAAATATAATAATTTTGCCACACATTTGTATGATGATTGTAATTTATTGTTGTATTATATTAAATTGTTGAAATAAACTCCTGCTGACAAGCTACTTGCAGTGGCTTAGCGGGTATAAGTTCCCACTGTATATAATTAATATTATATAATTAAAAAAAATAAAAATATATATCAATATTATAAAAACATCAGTATTTTAAAAAAATATCCACATTTTAAACATCAATATTATAAAAATATCAATATTATTAAAATACGAATATTATAAAAATAGAAACATTGTAAAAAATATCAATATAATAAAAATATCGACATTATAAAAATATTCATATTACGACATTATAAAAATATTCATATTACGAAATTATAAATATTACGTAAATATCAGAAATATCAAAGCATCTGTAAGTATTAAATAAATTGAGAAATAAAATAATATATATATATACATAAAACAGCAGTACAGGTTGGTTACAATGAGGATAGACTTAAATATAATAGTAACACCGTAACAATAAATACACCAGATATCGAGGAGCTATACAACCAAGGAGATCGTCATATTTGTTACCATCAATACACAAGGTTACTTTCCAAAAGCCAACACTTTAACATCAGTAAGAATTTTATCGTAGGGCAATTGTTTTTAAATTCGTATGGAAATTTGTTAAATATAAATGGTACAATGTATTCAAGGGTTCGTTGACCATATTTATTTTGAAATATTTGCACTATCATTCCTATATTTTGTGTGAAACGTGTATTGTGTACAAGATCCACCACTGCCTTATACGGACTTTCAGATATATGTTGCAGTAGAATTTTATGCCACAAAAGACCACGAACAGGTAATACATTAATTGATTTGTACATGATATCAATGTCTCGCCTTTGCTTAAAAACTGTTTTACTTACTAGCAATTTTACCATGGCATTTTGAATCAGCTGTAAATGTTTTATGTTGGTCTTACAGGAGTGTCCCCAAGAAGTTATACCATACCTTATAGTCGATTCTGCTAGAGACAAATAAATTGGTTTCATAGTTTTTATAGGCACATGTAATATTACCTTATGGAGTCTTCCTACAATGGCTCGAAGTCGCTTACAGAGGTTCGAAATTTGTATGTCCCATTTCATGTTGCAATCCACCGTAACACCTATATACACGTACTGGTTGAAAATGAAACACAATATATATATATATAGGATTCTTTATACAAGCATTGCTTTAAAGTGTAGTATTGTAAAATGTATTCAACTTCAATAATATAAAATAATTTTAAAAGTTCTGCAGCGAGTGTTTGTTGTCTGCAAAATCAGCCGCAAAATAACATAATTGATAAATATTGAAATGGATGCATGTGTTAGTTATTTAAAAAAAAATGTTCTTTAAATTATTTTTATTTATTTTATTTAAGATAAGGGATTTTGTTTAAGGTGTTTAACTTTAACTGTATGTAATTTCTAGTCGCACTACCTTTTTGTCAATTGCTAATATTATATAATACTAGCTGAAGTACTTTGATATTATTAATAGTTTGGAATAAGGTTTTATAATTCTTAAGCCTACCCATACTCCTACTTCTACTTCTACTCGTACTCCCTACCCCTACCCAGTAATTATCCTCTTATTTTAAACGTCAAGTGTGCAAATTTCATCAAGAAGGGTGAGAAAGGGGGATAGGGGAAGTTTTTCGAAATTTCATGTAGACAGTGACCTTCCTCTTGTTTTGTAGGCCAAGTGTGCACAATTTCATCAAGCTAGGAATAAAACTGTAGATTATGTATACGAAACAAACACACACCGCCGCCCGGTACATTCTTCTTTATATAATAGAGAAGATAGAAGAAGAAGACGGAAGATGTAAAATAATTTATTGACAAATAAATAAAATTTAAAAATTTTAAATAATGTTTTCTTCAGTTTATCCAAGGTTGGAAGCGTTCTAAAAAGATGGAAACAGTTAATTTCCCGTTATTCCGTTATTGCAATAACCCATCAGCCCGATGCGCCCCTGCCTCCCATAACAAACCAGAAACGTCTCGCGGCTAGGTGGTGTACCTATTTATTTACCTGTAACCCGCGGGTGCCTTCCTTCAGCCTTCTGCCTTCCGCCTCCGCCTCCGTCGGTACCCGCTGCGGCCGTGGATTGGGCGAGGGAGGATCCGACATCCAACCGAGTCCTGGTACCGGTCTTCGGGACGATGACCCGCCGCCTTATCCCGGGCCGGGCCCTATGACCACAGTAACCTATTATACAACCAACGCACAACAGATACCGAGAACTCAATAACAATCAATGATTACACAATGTTTACAACACACGATTAGTAATTCAGTAACAGGAACACACGAGATTGTAAAGGAACTTCCTAAAATGCTCGAAAAAATATTACAAAATGTACAAATTAAGTACTTAGGAAATATAAAAATATAATAGGTGTTGTTGATGTATTTGTTGGCTCCATTTATACAGTAAATCGTCATATATACCAGCACTTTAATGAATCCTATAATATGTAGTACTGTATCCTGCGTAATGTAATATTGTTTTGGTTTTCTATTTTATGTCACTGTGAGACGTGAGAAAAAAGTTCATTACTTTATGGTTTAGAATCTCTATGTACTTGTAATTTTTTATAGCTCTTTATATGATGTTATAAAATCCATGTATGGGGCCATATAAACGTATAATCAAATAAATAAATACATAATTTATTTGCGAAATTTTACCACTGGGATAAGAACTGTAGATAAGATTCACAGTTAAAAACGATAATTAAAATAGCGGGTATTTATAAATGCTTTTTTCCTGGTGTAATTCCATTGTAAGTGTTGATTAAAAAAAACTTTACAGCTTTGTTCTACTGACTGTTTTACTGATCTGAAGATGTTCGTTGCTGTGTGAAACCGGTACAATATAAAATAAATGAATTACACGAAGTTGTAAAGGTTTTTTAAACGTGTTACAATTATTGTTGCGAGCTGTGAAAGTCTACAAATGTTTACCGATGTTCCAAATAGATACCAAAGACAAAATATTATACTAAATAGTTATTGCGGGCTTTTACTGAAATTTTGTTCTTTACTTATTAAATTCATTATTTAATAATGGACATGATTTTAATCCAGGAATTCATAATCGGGTTAGTTTTTGATTTAATAAATTTAAAACAAAATGTATATATATATTCTAGTACTTCGTAGAGAACGACCAATATTTCAATACAACAATATGGATTGATTTGTTCGTAGCTATAATTAGTTCCGTCCTGACTCCAAGAGGCGTGCGACGCATGACCTAGACAAGTTGTAGTTGAACATTAATGCAAAGGTCCAAAATGTTAGTAGGCACTTTAATTTTATGTATTTTTTAAAAAATATTTAAACGATTTTATTTAACAACAATCTAACGAATGGGTTAAAAAAAAGGGAAAAAAAACCCTGTAAACCACTTTTTAGTTGTTTGTCAAAGGATGCTTTTTACATTGAAAAAACTTATTTTAAATAGTTTATGGTCTTAAGGTAGATTTAAATATGTATAAAATATACATGCGTACTTATATGCACAATTATACATGCATATATATACACACTAGTGCCGTGCAGTTCATAAACGCTGAAAAACTGTGCCTACCCTAAAAAAAACGAACAATAAAATAATTTACCATAAAAAATCATTTTACGTAGAATAGGTAAGGAACTTGTATTCTCAGTTATCCATTTGAGCACAAAAATCAGTAAATGATAATACTTTTTATTCGAACTTGAAAAACAACATACAGCCTACCTTTGATCATGCATTTACACATGCATATTATATAATAATAATAACATTAAATATAATTTCGATTTATTAGATCGGTATTCACTTTGTGGCGTCATTATTAATAAATTAATTAAAAATTACTATGTAATCACCACTTTATTAATATATGATATATCATATACATCAACATGTTTCGAAAGCGAAGCTTTCCTCATCAGGAGTATACAGAATACTGTATATTGTATATTGAGTATTCTGTGTATTCCTGATGAGGAAAGCTTCGATTTCGAAACATGTTGATATATATATATATATTAATAAGGTGATGGTAACAAGGATTTTTTTAATTAATTTAATTCTAATATTAAAACTTAAAATAATTCAAATTAAAATTTGAAGATGTCAACCAACAACGAGGTCTAAAATGTAATAAAAAATAAATATATGCAAGAGATACGACCTAAAAAGATACAACTTAATATAGAAATAGTTTAAGTTAGAGATAATCTAATACAAACTATGGCTTTCTATTACGGTCACAATTATTTTCGTTTGCCCTTTCGACTGCTAAAATTTATGCTAATATTTATTAGATGGGAACTGAAAATTTTAACAATTAAAAAAAATGAATTATAACTATTTTTATTCATTTCAATAAACAGTTATTTTGTAAAAAAAAAAATGTCCCGCTAAGCAATTACAATATTATCATTTGTGACAACTGTTTCGCAATTTGGAAACACCAATGATAACCATCTTAATGACCTTCAGTCAAATTTAACAATATTACATTATAACTCTTAAGTAAAGCCAAAAACCATTAAAATAACCGTCAATAAAAAATAAAAAGCGCAGTTTTAAAATGGCCTTGAACGCCGAAACAGCTGTCACAAGAATAAAAACTATAAATAACATTATTAAATTTGATTTATATTAAATTTTAAAAAAAATCAAATCAAATGGAGTTCTACGAATTAAACACAAAACCATTAATAACTGGCTCGAACGCCGGAGCGCTGTGTGTGGGCAAGGCCGTTCCCTCATTTGCCACGAACGAGGAATAAAATAACAAATAAGTTTTTTTAATAATGTTAGGAAGTACATTGGTAAATATTTCAGTTAAAGATAACTTCAAGTCTTCCCATTGATAGCCGCCCAAGGAAGATGTAGATAACAAATTATTATTGACGCAATGATAACGGTTTATTTATAAATTTACAGTTTGATCGATTTACATAAATAGCTTCCACGCGGTGGGGCCAAGTGATTTTATTACGTATTATTTATTGAGATGATCCATCAAACAAAAACTAGCTTGGCGCCTCTCCCCCCACCCCCAGCCAAATCCACAATCCACAATCCACGGCCACTTCCATGGAATGAGACCAATCCAACCAAGCGCTTTAAATAAATAATTCTAACTCGATTTTCAACTAAATTAATCACCTTTTATTGGACCAACCCAATCACTGAAATAATTCAACAGGTGTTTCCGACATAGTTTCATAAATAAGAAGAAAAAAAATCAAATGGAATGGCAATACAATCGGTTTTCTCTAAAGTAAAAATTATCTTTTTTTACTATGGATTCAGTACTTACTGATTACCTGAATACAGGCTTTCCCATAAGTTTCATTCGAACCTCAGATCATTCCATTTATTTTGAAATTTACTCTGCCTGTCGTATTTTTACAAAGTTGCACGGACAAACGACGGAAAAGCGACTAACGACCGTTATTCCCAACTTTTCGTATGATCAATCTGTGTCACCGATCAGCCAAGTGTTTTGTTAAGTATTCGCTCTGTCTGCCTGCTTCCAAGCATTGAATATGCAAAATTATCTATGGAGGTGCCCGTCCACTCAAAATAGTAAGGCAATAAAGTAACATCGAAGTAAAAAATTTTAATGTAAATTGAAAATAGATGAGTTAATATTGTATTTATTATAAATACATATCATGTGCTTTGAAAACTAATACATAAACGAACATTTTATGCTTCACAAACGTGTGTGTTAAAAATATGTTGAAAATAAGCTATGACGAAATCCATGATGAAAAACCGCCTTGTTCATAATAAGGAACTCCAGTGAAAAACATAATGGGTTTAAAAATATTTTTTCAAATAGATCAGCAAACGTCAATTCTGAATAAATAACTTTTAATTACACGTAGAAATTGTAAATCGTTTTTTAAAAGTTAATAAAAAAACATGTCATCAAAACACCTTGTTATGTTTTTACCATTGTATTTGAAACATCTGACGTCACGTGCGCATTCTGTTTTTATTTTTCACTTTTGTTTTGTATTTTAAATATGTATTTTTTTTAGTTTTGGCGAAATTTGAACTTAATTTGGGTGACTTTAAGCTCTATAATTTTTGTTCAATACAAACAATTATTATTAGTGAAGCAAATTAGAGTATTCATGATCAAACCAATTATCAATATGGATGTTCTGATAATATTGATACTCAATACTTATATTATTCTTTGAGTTAAAGATTTTAAAAGGGTAAATAATTTTATTACTTGTATTTAGTTATTGTTTACCGTAAATGGAATATAACATTATGTAGAGTAAAGTTCATCATTGTTTTGACATTTGACATTCTAACCTCAAAACTGGTCAAAACCGACCGGATATAGATTTGGAGCGTTTTGGCGGGCTTTTAAAAATTGGAACTTTGAAAATTATTTTAACTATGAAGACTATTTAAGTTTGAATGATGATTAAAACCAGTTGGAGTTTTGTTACTTAATTATTTGAAACTACCTTTGGCCGTTATTAATTACCGATGCCCGCTCACGATGTGAGCACGTTTCCATGGAATTAACACAATATGCGGTACAAACGGAATAGGTACTAAATGTGTATTTATGTCTATTGAGATAAAATTTAACGGAATATGCACAGAACATAAGTACCTACAAGAGAGCTTGTAATTTAATCATGAATATATCTGCAAAATCTTAATAATGCAAATCTCGATCGTTGAGTTCTAGCACAAGTTTTTGTCCATTTTTGTCAATTACATGTGTCATTTGAATTATGTATAAACATTTTTGTTTTAAATACAATTTAAATCAAATTAAATAATGTTATTATTAAGTTCTGTAAGTATTTTTCGTTTTTTATATTAGAATAATAATAGTATTGAGTATTAATTATTTTTTAGGAACAGCCTTTTATACATATTAAAAAAATCTATATTTAATAATTGATAAATATTTGACAAGTCAAACATTTTTCACCAATAAAATGAAGACATAATTTGTCTCGACGCCACCTAGTGAGGGATTTAGCCGTTACAAGCCTTCCTCATACAAATAAAGTTGGTTGTTTACAGGTGAAATATAATAAAAAACCGTAATTATTGAATGAAACACTAGTATATATTTATTAACTTGGCGGGTTTGCGATAAGCCGACGTAGCTCAATGGTAGAGCATCTGACCGGATATTAGAAGGGTGTGGGTTCGAGTCCTGCCGGCGACATTTATCTTTGCTCGGAAGGTTTTTTCAATTTGGATGAGTGTTTTCAGGCTAATAATTATTGTTTATAAAAATAATTAAAAAAATCGACTACTTTTGTTGAAACATGCCAAGAAGGGAACATAACACAACTTTTGTTGCGAATTTCCAGTTTTTGTTGAAAAACAATATTTCAAAATATTTACCAAAAAAATAACCGTAATTTTTTAGGTCCCTATTTATTAGACAAGAATTTCAATTATTTAATTACTAGAGCAGACCCATGAAAAATTAAAAATAAAACTTAAAAAATTATTACAAAATTTAAAAAATATATATATTACGCTCTCAGCCGAAAATCGAACCCCGATCAGCTTGGACGGCAACTATGCCGACCATTGCACCACCAACTATTTTAAGAACGGTTGGCATAAATTCTTTGTAGTATTTATACTAAACGAAAATAAGACAGTAAAAATTAGACAAGATTCAAAACATTTATTTTCATTTTTTATTCTAGTACGAAATTTAACCGCCCTACCCATACGAACGTACGCGATACGGCCGCTATATTATCGCCCGAACGCAACACGCTGTATCCCGTACGTTTAGGTACAAAAAAACTATACCCGAAACCCACAAAACATTCGTATACGTCAATTTTGTTCCTGCGTCATCTCGCTTAGTATTTCTAGGTCAGCCGAAGCTAACGGATGTGTTCGGGTATTTTCATCTCTCCCATACAAGCTGGTATATTGAAAACACTTGATTATTTTTACCTACTTTTTGAATAATAACTCAAAGGACGAGCGGTTAATTAGAATTTCTATTGATTTTGACTACCAAACTAGGCACATGTCCGTATTATGGTAGTTGAGGTATTAGAAAAATATTAAAATTCGTAAAGAATGCAAGGCTGATGTAAGCGTAATGAGTAAGATTAAGAAAGGGACGCTTAGATGGTTTGGGCATATGGATCGAATTAAGGAAGAAAGGAGTGTAAGAAGAATGTATGACACGAATAGAATGGAAGAAGAAGCCGGGGACGTCCGGGGAAGACATGGCACGATCAAGTGAATCAAATACTTGAGTCGGGCCATGTCAGAAGTCGGAATAATAGAATAGAATGTATGAGACGATGTATGAATGTGAATGAAGCAAGAAGTGTATGCCAAGATCGAGTTGTTTGACGGTCCGTCCTCTCTGCCTACCCCTGCGGAGAAACGGCGTGATGGTTAGTTAGTTAGTTAGTTAGTTAGTTAGAGGTATTAGATCCATATTGTAATACTTATTCTGATCCAACATACAAAAATAAAAAAAAGTTTTTTTTAAATACCTTTAGATTTAGCCGGGTAGTGCAGTAAGGCGTATTGTTATAATTCAGCTTTTGCAAAAAGAGTAACTTGTACAATTTGAATGTTTATAAAAAGAAAAAATTAGCCTACTGATAAATTTAAGGTTTTGGGTTTTAAGTGACGGGTTTCAGCAGGTATCTATTTTCACCGGAATATAATAAAGTTGTTCATACAAAAAATAACCTGGCAACAAATAAATAAGTTTAGATAACAACAATAAAACTTTGGAATCGTTTTTTTTTATGTCAGGGAGCAATGTCCGATAAACCTTATCACATATATACAAAAAACAAATAAACAAACACTCCGTTAAAAATGTAGAAAAACAGTTGAACGAGGAGACCCAATTGTACGCCCAAAGTTAGTCATTTAATATGGTGGAAATAATAATAATAATAATAATAATCGGACCATTTCTATAGCGCCGCTTTTGTGAGAAATCACCTCAGGGGCGCTGTACAAATATTACTTCCTATTCATATATTATTCTTATATTACGTCTATTCGACGAATTTATTATTATTATTATTTTTTTTTTAATGAGTGAAGAATTTGTTTTTGTTAGTTTTATTGGAGTACCGCATAAGAGTCACAGCCTCTCCCAACAGTCTGGAGCCAGCGATGGCATCCTCAATAGGCCGTTTGCATGCATTTTAGAATGACTTGAAAAAAACAGTGGGGATAGATGTTTCTACAAAGATTACAAAAATGTAACAAAAAAATAATTTAGAAACGTACAGTTTCTTTATAATATAATATGAAAACCCGCGTTTTTAACTCGCGACATCACTATTTAAAAATGTCCCGCTCATAATATATATTTTTTAAATTTCATCGGATTCCACAATGATTTTATTTACCAATATAGCAACACTGGAACTACGTCGACTTTTGGCGTTTCAATTGACACTGACGATCTGCCATTACTTCACTCGTGACCTACAAACTTTGTTATACGAAATTATAAAGTAATCTTTATGATACGAAAATGAATGAAATTAATTTTGTTTAAGGTCAGTCAGTGTACCGTTTTATTGGACAGTTGAACATTCTAATAGCCATCTTAGAGTAACAAAAAACACCCGGGTATTCAGATCTGGAGGCATATTCCGTTTCTTTTTAAGGAAAATTCCTTGTCCTTTTCCTTAAGATTAAAGTCTTTGGTAATCTTTTACAATCGTATAGTGTAATAAAAAACATTTTCATTTAACTTAATTACAATAAGAAACAGCTATTTCAATTGGAAACACCAAATAGTGCATTAAAAATTACTATTTAACAAAAAGTATACGCGTACATCGTCGTAGAATCACGATACACCGTGTTCGAAGTTATTCTATATGACATTTGCCGATTGGAACTACTCATGAAGTTCTTGTGATTTTTACGTGTATTTTAATATTTGTGAAATCTTAATTTGCAATATTTGGTTTATCCCCGAACTGAATTACTTGTCTCTTGTTGTAATTTGCGTTATAAGAACGCTATACGATTCTAAAACTTCACCAAGACTTCTTGCTTAAGAGGAACGGCTGGGCGGCCTGCTCCATACAAAACTTAAGTTTGCATTTGATGTCAAAATACTCACCCGAACCAAATGATACATTTTTTTTTTAAATTAAAGGTGTAGTGAATATCCAGAACGTATGAGAAGTATCTTATTTATTTTTGTTTTACATTATGAAGTATAAGTAGTAAAGGAATTGATTTTTCGAGATTTAGAGGTATCTTTAAAAATTATTTGGGGGCTATCGGTGATTTGAAAATTTTATACCCCATCTGTTTTGAAAATACGAGTATAATAAAATGAAAAATAAATAGAAAATATTAAAATAAGCATTATGGCTGACTTTAGATTAAATTAAAAAAAAAAAAATTATGTATTTATTTACGTAATCATATTTATATAGCAAATATGTACATTTAAAAAAAAAGGTAAAACCCAGAAATAATTTTATAAGTTGCCTCTAAAATTATGAAAACTGTTTTTTTTTGTGGCACATACTTTATAATTTAAAACGAAAATAAATAATATACTTCTCATACGTGCTAGGTATTTACTAAGCCTTTAATTAAAAATATATATCATTCAGGTTGGATGGGTATTTTGGCCTCAAATCCAAAATTAAATTATCTATGAAACGGGCAGCGCAGCCGTTCCTCTTAACTGCGAAATTTCGGAGTGACATGGCAAAAATATGCTTAACAGATTGTTAAGAGATTATTTGAACACGCAACTTGATGTAATATCTTCAATTGACAAGAGGTTTTGAACCAAAACGATTACATTATATTATAATGCATTTTATCATATTTATAAATAACATGAATACGCTTTTTAACGAAGAATTAAGTTTTGTAAAAAGTTACCTACCCCACTAGATAGTAATGACCTTTTAATTCTGTCACTACTTCTAAAGTGACATTTGCGGCCGTGATATATCTATGCCGCCGTCTGCCGCTGTACATTGTTTTGTAACAACATATATATATATAATCACCTCTTCCCGTAGTATGTTGATCTAGTAAGATTTTAATCACCTTTGTTGATCTACCTTTAACACCATTTATCTGTGCTCCGATGCAATACATCTGTACGAGATATATATATATATATATAAATGTTGTTACATATATATATATATATATAAATATAAATATTGTTACATATATATATATATATAAATATTGTTACATATATATATATATAAATGTTGTTATATATATATGTAACATGTAATGTAACAACATTTTTGTAACAACCCGTACGATAAGGAACTCTAGTTAAAAAAAATTTATCAATAATGACGTTCAAACTTAAATCAGTCTCTTTCGTTTTTTTTAAGTTACTTTAAATTTCGCCAAAATTAATTTAGATTACTTTAATTCTATAATTGTTGTTCAATATAAAAACTATTATTTGTGAAATAGAAAGTATTCATGAGCAATCCAATTATCAATACGGAAATTATTATAATATTAATTCTCAATACTATTATTATTCTTCGAGATAAAGTTTTAAAAAGGGTTCGTAATTTTATTACTTATGTTTAGTTATGGTTTACCATGAATAGAATATAAAATTATGTACGGTAAAGCTCATCCTTGTTTTGACATTTGACATTCTAATTTCAAAACTCGATCAAAACCGAGCAACCATAGATTTGGAGCGTTTTGGCGGGTATTGAAAAATTAAAACTTTGAAAATATTTTAACTACGGAAACTAACTTTATAAAAAAATAAGTATACTTGTATTTTAGTTGAAATTCGTTATTATTTCTAAGACTGTACCTACCTACATTGATTCGGTTCTTAACTAAATGAATACATTACTACATATGAAACAACTATTTATAAACTGCGCTGCGTTTTAAATATGTTCTTTTTTCAATTTGACGCAATGTTCAAATTGTTTTATTTTCATTTATTTTTCACTATATATTTATTTTATAATATTATTTTGAGAGTCTGCAATATACTTTATATTTACAATTAATGTGTAAAAGTAATAATAAGCGACATCAAAATTAGCAAGTTGTTAAATATAACATGGCGTCCTCACAAAGAAGTGAATTAGACAACAACAGGAGATGTAAGTAAACCAATCAAGTCCTGTCAGAATTATTTTTCATTTTAAATCGATTATTTTTGCTATGATCTGGATGTTTTTAACTTTATACCATTTGATGATTGTTACATCCTCGACAGCTGATCAGATTCTTTTCAAAAGCTGAAAAATATCATCAAATATCGTAGAAATATGACAATACCTCCAGCTCCTGACATTTCTCATGCATTGAAATGGCAACATGCTATACCAGCGCCCAAGCCAAAAGGAGACTAAAAATAATAAATTAAAGAAAATATGATAAAGTTTTACAATCGTATAGCATTCTTAATGGGTACTTTTTTTAAAAAACCTTAAGTTGGGAGAGACACCAAATAATGCACTTAACCTCGAGTCTTTTTGGGAATAATTGATAACTAGGGGTAGGAGTAGATGCAGGAGTAGGAGTAGGAGTAGGAGTAGGGGTAGGTGTAGGGGTAGAAGTTGGGGTAGGAGTAGGAGGCTGAGTAGAAATATATTTTCCTATAATCTTAATATTTTTTTTAAATTCTAACACACACACTTCTTGCTTCATCCACATTTAAACACAAATCACTATCCATTCACAACCAATTGCAAGACAAAAATAGGCAAAAACTAGTAATTGATCATTTTTCTTTAAAATGTATGGTAAACTCTTAAATGGCAATAAAAACCGTGTTTGTTCTCTTTCTAACTCAGTTTAAATCATATACCTCACTATAGTACAAAATGAGATAACATGACTTTTATGAGTCCGTGTCGGACTGGGAAAAATATATCCCAAAAAGACTCGACGAGGCAAATTAAGATTTCAAAAAAATTAATATGCTCGTAAAAATCACAAGAACCAAATGACGTCATGTTCGAAGTTATTTGATGTGACGTTTGCCGATAGGTACTGCCAACCCTGTGATCTCATATTACCATTTTTCCTATTTTTAAACAACCCAAACTAATACCATTAGTTTAAAAAGAACCTGTATCCTATTTAATAGATTCATGGTTTAGGTTTTAAACAAAAATAAAAACATTACAAATAAAAAGTTAAAAACACATACAACAAGAAACCACAAACACAACATTTAGACAAAAACATCCTTCAAAAATCACAACAGCCATAATAATAAAAAAAAAACAAATAAAACATTGGATACGTTACATGGGAAGATCTGAAATAGAAAATACATTAACACCAAATACAGACTAACACCGAAACCACTCAACCGCACTTAAAACACCTAACCTACAATTATTTTTTTTCATCAATAACGTCAATTTACCATAATGTAATTTAATATTTTGTAAATGAAATCTTCACCACGGGAAATCCCAGTGTCCATATTATTATTTTTCATTTTGTTATAAAAAAAGAAGATAATGAAACATTTCTATTATTATTACTATTTGTTGTCTCCCCCAACTGAAACAGCCGTTTCTTATTGTAATGAAGATAAATCAAAATGTTTAAAAATAAATGAAATGTGTATTAAGGACAGTATGCGATTGTAAAAAAATACTGAAAATAACTCACATTTTATTATATGGTTAAATTATTCCTTTTCGAAACCGCCAGACCGAGCGCGAGCGTCGAGTCGTTTTTTCGTGTCACTTTCGTAGGTTTACAAATTTGCAACATAAAAATAAATTATTTAAAAAATAAGTTTCAGGCAGCATGCTGCCCAAACTGGCCCCCAGAAGTACCATCACCAGCCGGGCGCGAGCGCAGCGCAACTACAAGGGGGACCCGCCCCCCAGGACTGTCCCCAATACACCTGTAATGTACCTGCTTCACTCGGTTCCTTCTCTTCCTCCAGCTCTCCCTTCCTCCCTCCCTCCCTCCCTAACTCAACTGTCTGGCCAAACTGGTCCCCAGGAGCACCATCACCAAGTACCATAACAAAGAATTGCTAAATAGGGCAGGGATGAAAGTGACTTTCTTTCTCTGTGGTTGATGCAGCTGCAAGGCTTATCAGAAGAAGAAATACCAACGTGTTTTAATTAAATGTCGCGACCTCTTCCCCGTCTCTGAAATAATTATTAACAAAGATCATATTTTGGTTCCAGCACTTAGAAAGATCGAGAACGTCGTCTGTTTGTGAAGAATTGTTGAAACCGGACCATGGAACTAAAGAAGTAAATAAATAAGTTATTTTTACGATGATAATGACAATGTCACATTGAATATTTTCAAAAGAAAACACTGCCCTTTCAGAAAACGTCTGTATCAAACAATGAAGTGGACCCTTTGAAGTGTATGGATACTGATGATTTAATGTCTGCAAATGACCTCAAATGCAATTTTGGTACGGCTTTCCTTATTTTGTTGTGAGCTTGCTGATTGATGTCGTAGATATTTCAAAATAAAGTAACTTATTTCCATAATTTTTCTCAAAAGACTGGTATTCATTTTGTGGCGTCATTATCAATAAATTAATTTAAATAATCACCACTTTATTAATATATACATATCAACATGTTTCGAAAGCGATGTTTTCCTCATCAGGAATATATACGAGTAGATTAGTAAAATAAATTAAATGAATTAAAAATGACTTTGTATTCACCACTTTATTAATATATACATATCAACATGTTATAAATCATCGGGAATATATATATATAGAATACTAAAATAAATAAATTAAAAATTAATTTCTATTCACCACAGCATTCTATATATTCCTGATGAGGAAAGCATCGCTTTCGAAACATGTTGACATGCATATATTAATAAATTGGAGAATACCGAGTAATTTTTAATTCATTTATCAGTTATTTCTATTTACTTTAATTTTTTGTTTATCTTCTAAAGCTGAAACAGGCGGAGGAGATGAAGAAATGATGTACGTGAATAAAACGAATGAATTTCAAATTCTTAAAAAGGATCTGGAGGAAAGGCAGGTAAGTCATCAGAAGCAACAAACCACAAGTCCACAGGACATAAAGTCTTCGTTCCTTGAGTTGGCGGGCGCATTGCATTATTATTTGCTGAGATTTAAATAAGAATAAGTAGATGATGGGCTGTTATACAATGGTGTGTTATTTCAGTCCGCCATACTCTTGCTGTATTCGTCCCTGCACGAGCTGTACAGCAAGATGGAGGGCGCGGGACGCGAAGTACGCCCGCTGGAACCCGCCCTTCACCTGCTGGACCTCGGCCAAGGCCTGCGAGGACCCCTGTTCATTGGTAACAAACCAACCTTCTAACTCACAACCTCATAACACTAACACACACCATCAGGGTTTCCAAATTACATCGAAATTTGGAAGTTCTCCTCATATAGAAATATATCTAGTGTAGCGGAATCCTTTAATGCGACATCCCCATCGACGAAAACGCATCCATACGTCCGATATGACGTCTGACTAACGTGTCTGAAGAAAATTTAAGTCCTAACAGATCTATTGCAATGATCAGCTCTCTGTAGCCATTCCAGTTTAATTATATTTTGTCTAATTTTCTCAAAACAAGAACTATGCTTTCTAAAACCAACGCCCTATAATCATCATTCACCATTTTGAAAGATCGGGGTCTAATAAGTCCGGTACTATGTACGTATGTACACCAATTTGTCAAAAAGTTTTCTTCGTCATGCGTTTGAACATAATCTACTCGGTATAATGCGCCTGTGTGTTTGCAGAGGATGGGCTCAAGCTGCCAAAAATAATATCAGAGCTGCCGGCGCAGCTGATAGCGGTGTGTCGTGAAGTATTGACTAGTCGGGACGCTTTCTTTAATTGCTTGAAAAGCATGGTATTATATTTATTTTTATTTTGCTGAGAGAATGTACCCGGCCGGTTTCAAATGAAGTAGAGCAATTGAATGTTTCCAGGAAATGGGTAAAACCAACCTCGCAAGTAAAGTACGCCAGTGGGGGATGGAAAGTGAGAAGCTGTCCGTGCTGGTTGGGAGCACTGCCCAAAGTGCTGACCGGACCGCGTTGGACATTTCCAACAAAGTCTCTGAATTGGTGCACCAGGTAACAGAAAAATCTGTATTCAAAATAATGTTTTAATGATCAGGTGGAGAGCACTTTGAGTTTCTGATGAAACGTTAAAATAAAGCAATATGTTTCAAAGCATTCGAAAACCTCCATATAGTTGAACAGTGTAGTCATTTCTGGGGCCCTAGCACGGTCGATCGATAAAATCCCACATCAATACGATATTGACTAAATCCGTCATTTATGGTTATTAGACGGTATATGCGAGCACGCTCAACAATTGATATTAAAATATTCCGACAGCCGTAGACAAAGCCCGCCTAATTTGGCGCGCCCTCTCGAGTGACAGATAAGATACACTACTTTTTTAATTGTGTCGTTCGTTATGCAAAATTACTAGCTTACTAAATTATGGAGGCAAACTAACAAAGTTCGTATAATTGAAAGACCTCATATTCGCGATCAATTGAATCTGTTCGAGCTTGGAGAAATGGAATTCAGTCAGTTGTTCGGAATATCGCGAGTTGTCAATGACATTACATTACAATGCTTACTACTATTTACATAATTTTATTTACTTATTATTATTTACCTATTTTTATTATTGTGTATTTATTACAATTTACTTATTAATATTTAGTTAATATTTTGTTTGTATTATTATGTGATTATTACTATTTACTGATTATTATTTAATTTTTATTATTTATTTATTATTATTTACTTATTAATATTTACTTATTTTCATTCATGTACTATTATTTACTAATTACTGATTATTATTTACTTATTATTATTATTTACCTATTATTACTTACTCACTTCTTCTTGTTAACAAAAATATGGTGACCCTATGATGGTGGCTAATTGGAAAACAGATAATTTATAATAGTTATTTGGGTTACAGTGAAATTATTATTGTTGTAATCTATAAATGTACGGCCCAACTTAAATATTTACTGTAGTTTTTATAGTTGTTTATAGTCTGAATAACTTTCGTGTTATTTAAAAAAAATTAATAATAATATACCGTTTCACTAAAATTGTAGCTAAATTAAAGCCGCTTATTTCACCACAGGACTGTCCTAGCGAGATGAGTGACTAATGCTTTGTTTTTTAAATTTAAGAATAAATAAATGCAAATTATGGCTAAAAATCTCATTGACCAATTCACTCCTTTTTAGTGTCAAAAAGTACATGCTGACTGCCGATGTTAAATATTATAATGATATCGTAGTAAACGTTCATTCGATATTGTTAATTTATTCGTAAGTACGTTTGACAATTAGGAATTCCGATCCATAGACAATATCCGCCAGTGTTGCTATCGTAGGGCGATTTCTCATTTATTTTGTTGTCAATATCGGATTGGCTATCGACAGGCCTAACAAGCGCAACCGTGCTCGGAAAATCGATATAAAATCGTCGTCAGTTAAGCCGATCAATCCGATATTGTTAAGTTATCGATTTGACCGAGCTAGGGCCTCTGGTCACAGACACAAACGCATAATAACCAACGACACACTAGCGTCCCTAACGCTAATTAACACGGCTATTAAATACAATGGCTTCCGCGACCCTATACTTGGACGAGCTGCTGTTCACATTGTTTACTTACTCCATCGTATCGTATAAATTATAAATTTATTTTGAATTATAAGAAACTCTAGCCCTATTTTTTACAATTTTTTTTATTTATCAATAATGACGTTCAAGCTTAAATATCAGTATATTTAGTTTTTTTTTGTTGTAAAGTTAGTTTTAATAGTTAAAATAATTTTCAAAGTTTTAATTTTTCAAAATCTATGGCCGGTCGGCTTTGATCAGTTTTCAGCTTATCAAATGTCAAAACAAGGATGTTCCTTACCGTACATAATTTTATATTATATTCATAGTAAACCATCGCTAAACATTACTAATAAAATTATGTACCTTTTTAGAAACTTCAACTCAAAGAATAGTAATAGTATTGTGCATTAATATTATCATAATATAGATCTTTATAATTGGTTTTTTCGTGAATACTCTAATTTATTTCACGAATAATATTTTTTTTATATTGAACAACAATTATAGAACTGAAAGTCACACAAATTAAGCTTAAATTTCGCCAAAACTAAAAAAATACGTATTTAAAATAAAAATAAAAAAAGGGAAAAATAAAAATGTCCATACTTAAAACTTCCAAAGAAAATGTCTAGAAATTGCTATATAGCGAATGCCGAAAAAATACAAGACATTATATTTTTCACTGGAGTTCCTTATTGTCAAATGCAATATGCAAAATAAAGCAACTTCTGAATTTTTGTATTCAAGTTTGTTTTGTGGAACTCCATTTTAATTTAAAGTTTTAAAAATTTTATATAACTATTAATATTTAATAAAAAAAGGGTTAATTAATAAAATAGTTCTGCTAGGTAATTATTATTACGTGTGACAGCTCTTTCGCCTTCCGAAGGCATTATCAAACTGTTGTGAAGCATCCTACAGTGATCTATTTATATTATTTCTATGTAGGTACTTATAAATTGTTTTGATTTTTATTATCAAACCTCTTAATAATATTCTAATACTAACAATACCGAATATCTGCAAAATCCGATCCATGGTGTAGATTGTAGGTACTCGTATGATTACTCCAGGTGGTGACTCTGAACTCCGAGAACGTCCAGATGAAGGAAGAGCAGCTCCAGTTGAAGACGCAGCTGGAGGAAGCCAAGAAGCAGGGTGGCTTCGCCCCGGTGGATGGCCTCCCCGACAAGTCTGGGGCCAAGCAACAGCCTGCCTCACTCATCAAAACGCCTTTCCAGTACGGTGGACAAAAAAGGGTAAATTTTAAAATCAATATTTTTTTTATTTTATTTGAAAAACCAACAGTTTACTGTAATTATATTATTGTAAATATATACCATATGGTAAACATATTTTTAAAAATTTAACTAAAGTAAGTTTTCACTCAAGTATTTAAATTGTTCAATTAAAAAAGAAAAGTTACAAGGTTAGCCTATGAGGTTAGAATGATGGAAGAGAGGAGAATAAAGTGTTGGGTAATATGTATTGTGCGAATGTTATTTTTTGATTTTAGGTTTGAAATTACGAGGGGCTGAGTTGAATCAGTCGAACTCGCTGTGTGAAGTGGTAAAAATATGTAAAGCGCCGTGAATAAAGGTGTTTTGTTTAGAGTTAGTGTTGCATCGAGTTAGGTTTAGAGTGTGGTTTTGTCTAGTTTGTCTGTTAGCCACTCTTAATTGAATTCGTTCAAATAATTTCATAACTTTCATTTCAGTACCATTAAAGCAGTTTACTTGTACAACCCATTAAAACCATTGTTCGAGTGACGTTTGTCTATGTATGGATGGGTTGTTGGTCATCCCGCAGTGTTTAATAATGTTCCAGGTGGAGACAGAGAACGTCAGTGTGAGGGAAGATCTCATGAAAAGACAACATGATCTGGAGCTGCACACGTACCGCAATCGCATCCGGGATCTGGAACGCGTACTGAAGGAGTTGAACGCCACTTGTTCGGCGCAAACAGAGATCCTGAAGTCTTCGGAGGCAGAGGTAATCTTTTCCTGTTGATTTCACACCTGGACCAATAAGCCAATGGTGTAGCTCCGACTATTGGGAAATGAGGATTTCCAGTGAAAAAAATGACATGAAAACTGGTTGGTGACCATTGATATTAGAACAGCAAACGACAATTATTGTTAATAAAATTATACATGCTTGTCATACAATTAATAAGACGATTTATAAGATGTTTATTAAATCAACATATCTAAACGGTCCGATTTACAACTATGGAGAGCTGACCTGGTGCAAAATCATACGAGGTCAGTTCCAATCTAACTTCAAAATATTATTTTACTACGAAAACATGCAAAAAAAAGGTTACTGGAATTGCGCTATTGGACTTAGGTTAGTTATTGACTTGACTTTTTATTATGCAGATCAAGCAGCGGGAGAGCCAACACGGGGTTCATCTGCGCACACTGCGGGACCACTTGCGTACTGCGGAACAAAAAATGAATGCAATCGCTGAAGAGAGAGACAAACTTCGTACGAGGTCTTTAGGATGAACAATTTTTAGTAAATATTGTAGTGTAATATTTGTAGAAATTAATGACTCTAAATACGTGCGGTAAACATTTAACGTGATTGCAGCGCTCAAAATGCGCAGGAAGAGGCAGAGAATTTATTATGTGGTCTGAAAGAAAGAAACGAGAACCTGGAGAGTGCTCTGGAGGAGCAAAAGGAAAAGACCTCCATCGCGTTGAAGAAACTAGCTGCAGAAGAAATAACTATGAAGGATTTGGCAAAGAAAAGTAGGTGCATCTTGGATCTAATAAGGAAAAAAGACAATGGAATGCAGAGAAGTTGGTTTTCTTTACATTTTTCAGTAATAATAGGATAATAATTACATATCAGAATGAACTATGCACAAACACCCACTTACCAAAAATGCCATAACGTTTTTCTTACACTGGCTTCGCTCGCTAACTATGTTATTAATTTAAAAATTGGTAGATGACGCTGAAATGATGAAAGAGTGTGGTAGACTAAAAGATCTACTAACATTAGCAGAAGGAGAATTGGCCACCATGAAACAGAAAAATTCAGAACATGTTAAAGAAATGACTATTTTATTAGTAAGTGATTTATTGTTTAGGTACCATAAATACAGTTTATAATGACTCACGAGATATTAGTTATTGCCGTGGCCTACTTTATTACTGATGTTGGTTTCTTTGTATACTACTCTAACCAAACAGGAATCAAAAGAGAGGATTGAAAATGAATTAATGTCAAAGAAAGTCGCCACAAATAAACTTCATCGGGAGTTGGCCGAGCTTCGAGATGCATTATTCAACGTCAGGTAATCAAGCTGCACTTCATTATTTCCTTTCACTTCTAATCGTAATAACTTTTCCCGATTTTGCAGAATAAAAAAACGTCGTAAGCCTTTCTCCTGGTATAGCTGGTATACACATTGATTCTCACGGACACTCTGACAAATAAATGTAGAAAGAAAAATGAAGGACCGTGCGATAATTTAAATTTATTTAAATGGAAACAGCAATATGGCTCAGAGGTATTAAACAAAATATTAATTTCTATTTTTTTAAATTTCAGTCAAGAAAGGAATAAATACTTGGAGAGCCTCGAACAGAAAATGGCCGAGAGTGGAGGCTCGGCGTCGCAAGAACAGCAGCTGCACGAGGTACCTACTATATATTATTCATACATTAATTAAAAATTACTTAGTAATCACCGCTTTATATAATACGAGTATAGAGTGAAGCTTTCCTCGTCAGTATTCTGTATTCCTAAATCCATTCAGTATTCTGTATTCCTAAATATATTAATAAAGTGGTGATTACAAAGTAATTTTTAATTCATTCATTAATAATGACGCCACAAGGCGAATACCAATTTTTTGAAAAATTATCTATATTATTCATTCCACTTCGATACCAAAGTCTACTGAATGAGAAACATTTTCAAAGAGATACAGTTTTTTATATAGGCTGGGAAGCCGAACGTGATTGAAGTGCGTGGGTTTGAAAGCCATAATATAATAAAATTATTTAATGGCGCTAACGAGGTTTAACAAAATTACAAAATCTCGGAGAGAAATTCTTTTTCTTTCATCCTTTTTGTCGATCATTACAATGTCCAGCATAGTTACGTCAGAAGCTAAAACACGGAATTGTCAATTTTTGGAAACAATTTTTTTAAATTTTTTAGTAGCATTTCAGTACGCTTAGTAGAAATTTCTATGAACCTGAAATAGGTATCTATACCAAAAAATGCAAATGGTTCACTACATAAGTCTTAATAAGTATACCTGATATGTATTTTTCCAGGCTAATAAGTTCATCGAAGCCAAAGTCGAAGAAGTGCGAAAACTTCAATCCATCGTTGCGAGCAAAGACCGGGATAACCAGATTCTGGCGGACCAAATCATTTCGATGGAAGAACATCTTAAAATATGCCAGAGATGCAGAGTCCAGTACGAGAAAAAAATAACGGCCTTGGGAACAGAAGTGCAGTCCTTGAGGGGCGCACAAAAAAGGTATTCCGAAACTTGGTCAGATAGTGTTCTATCCAAATTGAGTGAGGAAATTCCCCAAGTAAAGGATCACGGACAGCAATATGCCTGGGATGATTTTAATCAGTACCCTTATCAAACCAATGTGGGCGACCCCATGGGACATCAGTCCGGAGATAACTTCGCGTCTGTTAGTGAATTAATCTCTCAGGAAAGGAACAAAATGTATCAGCAGAATAAGGATGGATTGAGCGAGCTTCCGAGCAGCGCCTGCATGTACCAGCGGCGTGAGTACCAGTCCGCGGAGCGCGATCGACCTCAAGTGGTGACGATCCTGCGGCCGTACCGGAGAGTGCGTCTGACCCCGGAGATGCGGCTGCAGCCGATCAGCTCCCTCATCTCAGGTTTACAACGACCTGTCTCTTCCACGGAACAAGCTAAAGCAAAGGATCTATTTCTAATGTCCAACTCCAATAATACTTATAACAAATAGGTTTAACTGATTATTTCTCCGGCTCGCTTCTTGTAAATATTATTTCTGAAATGATAGTTAAAACTGTTAGTGTTTACACTTAATTAAATAAAGTGAATACTTAACAAATTGTGCTTGTGTGGGTTTCAGGAGATTCGGAATTTTCTAGAGAAGATCAATGTGTCCGGCAGATTTCTCTATGACATTTTGATAATATCAGCCAATATACATATTTATATGGACTTTATTCTTCCAAAATACTCTGGCACTTATAAAATGTACAGTTTTATAATAAATTTAGTATGAATTACCCAGGAACTATTTTATTGCGAGGAATTGGTTGTAAATGTGAGGAGTAATCAAGGTAGTGATGAAAAAAAATTTGAACTTTCAAATTATAGGCCATTAAATTTAGCGATTTCAGAGGCAACTTTTATTAATTTTTTGGCACTATGGTGATTTAAAAAAAAACGTTTTTTCCCTAGCTACTATGAAAATATAATGAAATATGAAAAAAGGTTAAAATTAGCATTATGGTGGACTTAAATTTAAATTAAAACGACCTATTTCCGTTGGAACAAAAATTTTCCGTACATAATTTAAAATGTCGACCCAAAAAAACTTTTTTTTGTTTTAATTTTTTATGTTGTCATATTTACATAGCAAAAACGACAATTAAAAAAAAATTATCACATTATAATTTTCAAATTTGCCTCTAAAATCATGAAAAATTGATTTCTTTAATGGACTGTATATAAATCAAAACGAAAATAGATAAAATACTTCTAATCCGTGCTAGATATTTATACCTTTAATACATAAAAAGATCATTCGCTTTGGGTGCGTATTTTAAGTTAAATTTTGTGTGAAACCGGGCGCAGGTCACTGCTTCCTTATAAGGATAAGGATCATACCTAATCATTATTCATTCAGTGAATCGTCGTGTGAATATCGATTGTTCAGTGTCTTGATGAGGTTATTCCATTTCTCTTGGCAGCTTCACATCTCAGAATGCTGACACTCCTATTGCGCTTTAGCAATATTAACATGGTCCATCTAGAGGACTTAATCTTGTCCATACATCCATAAAATAGCATTTCTTCCTGTCATCTCTTCCCCCAAGGGGTCTGAAGAAGTCTAAAGTTGTTGGGAGCCGGTTTTTGTGTTTTTTTCTTGCAGAATGGATCTGTTGATTGTTCACAAAATCTTAAGCAGGTATCTCGATATATTAATTGTTTATGTGCTTAATTCGTAGAACTCCATTTATTTTTTTTTAATCTAATGTAAATCAAATTTAATAATGTTATTATTAAGTTCGGCAAGTATGTTTAGTTGTTATTATTGTGACAGCTGTTTCGGCGTTTAAAGGCATTTTCAAACTGTGGTTAATCCACATTGTGAGGACTTATTTACATGATTTAATTTACTCCCACTCCTTTAAAATTCGAATGGGTAATGATTTATTATCGGTAAAACCGATTTAGTTAGAAAGCAATTAAAATTCTGAATTCTGTGAGGTTTTCACATTTATAGTGTGTTTTTACTCGTATTTAACTGAAACGTTTTCTTAATTGATTTATTTAAATGTGTTGTATTGTTTTAATAATGTGAACATACTGAGAAGCGGTGAGCATATAATTTTCCTTACTTTATTCATTAATTTTATATTAGGATCATTTGTTAATTTCACGATGACCACATTGAAAACACCTTTTTAATTTATTTTACCTTGTTTGTCGATCTTTTAATTCCGCTTCGATGATGGGGAAAACCTGTGTGATCGTTTATATTGATTTAAATATCGCCATGTTAATAACACCACCAGCGAGTTGAACAGGATGTTCTAATGGCATCGTGAATTCAATTCCTCGGCTGGCTAGGTCCTCCAGTACGATACAAGCAACATTTTCCGCTTACTGTGATGGTAGTAGGAGATTTTTAAAATATTGTCTTTCTTTACAAAAAAAAATTAAGTTTTCTGAATTTATTTTTTACTGTAACAATATACGGGATCATACATAAATTGAATTGTTTTAATAAAGTTTAACTTACTGGAATATGTATATCATTTAATGCAAACGATTGGTACAAACTACAAAATAATTTGCTGTCGAAAACTTTATTAGCAAAGGTAGAAATAGCACGGAAAATGTGAGTAGAGTGCCCACTCCACACAGTGCCAAAAAAGGCTACGTGAAACGGGTGTAAACGGCTTGTTCACAGAAACATAAAATTCATTAGAAAGAGGACATATTTCCATCCAAACATAAATTTCGTTTGTCTGAAATTCAAGATATTTTAGCACACTATAAGTACCCAAAATACAGACAAAATTTCTGAAAAACAAGCCAGCGACAAGAATTGTCTCTCGTATGGTCAATTTGACGTCTTAAGTGGAGCATCCTTTGATTCTGTCCAAAAACAATCGGATTGCAGTCTTTAGAGCACAGACATTAGGTGGGAATGCTGTCCTTCCACCGCAATTTCCGTGGAAGATGTTCTGATGAACTAGCGTCATGGATTCTTTCGGCACCGGTGCATAGTCGGGAACACGGAAAACTTATTTTCCTCACCTCTTGTGTGGAGTTGTGAAATAAATAAAAAAATTAAAAGAAAAAACAAAAAACAAATAACAAACACAAAAAAAAATCTACACTTGCTGGGAGGTGAACAAAATTCAACAAAAAACATAGTTTATGACCAATTTATTCTAAATACTTTATAGTCGAAACACCCTCATTATTGTTTATTACCTTGTTAGCCGTAATTTTATTATTAAAACTCGAGCAGACCATTAAATCTGCCATTGGCTTAGATTTAGATGCAACCAAAAGTTTTTTTGGGCGGTGGCGCCTAACAGGTTTCATCCGTTAAATTAATGACAATTAGCTGTTCATTCTTAGACCTTCTTGCTTAAAAGGCCTGGTCTCAAATATATGAAATCAAATACCAGAGCTTCCAGCAATATCTCGCACTTCCTCGGCGTGGGAGGACCGGGCCGACGGTCTAAGAAGACCGCGGACTCCTTATCACAAGCCATTTGCATACTGAGAATATTTTATTATAGCGACTCGATGAAAAAAAGGCATTTTATTATGTAATACGTCATTTAGGAATTTGAGGGCCAATGACCGGAATGCGAACAAACTAGAACAGGTCCCGAACGCAAACTGAGATTCGTTAGATGATGTGTTACGTTCAATTATGTAGAATAGGGTACCCATATGACTGCATTTCATTAAATAATAATATAGTGTTGGTAGAATGGTAACATTCATCGCCCGAATATTAGAATGCAAATTAATACATCAAATTACCCGTTTGCTTACAATACTTACATACGAAAATCAATTTATTTATTTTTTCTTTTAAACTTTGCTTCCTGTAATTTTGCTTTTTTTATTCACAGCCAAGGGGATACATTATAAATAAACAGCGTAAAAAATACTATGTGAATTTTTGCATTTTTTCTACTTTTTCATACAAAATGCATTTTTTGCAAGGTAAGTGCTACTTTTCCGCAAAAAATCATATTTTCATTAAACGAAAAGCATCAGTTAGTAAATATGGTATTACCTGAATCTTTTATTTATTACATATATACATATTATTTATCTATTACATACATTTATTTTTTCATTTATTTATTACATATATATTTTTTTTTCGTTTGTTTATTACATTTTTGTTTTTCATTTATTTATTTAATACATACATTTTTTATATTTATTACATATATATATACGAACATTTATTATTGGTTGACGTATTACCCATCTCACTAGGTGTAAAACGCCTATGTTGAGATGGCAATTTACAGGGATGGTTGTTCAGCTAGGATATTTATATGACAAATAGATTATTAGATTACAATTTAATAATTTTCTTCCAAAGTATACTAATTTAAAGACATAAAAGACTTTAGAAGCCGACAGGTTTATAGGAGGTGATCAATGATCTTACTTTTAAAAGAACTTTTGTTTTGCGTATTTCTGATGTCACTAGGAACAGCCAGGGAATTGAATAACTTAATAGCATTGAATTTAAAACTTCTTTGTCCATAAAGGGAACATTAGAGTCCGCACACTGGAATATTAAAAGATTTTACATGTGATTGCCCTCTTTCTTCAAACATATGGATATTTTTAAATTGATGCAGAAGGATATTTTTTAATATGTTTTTTCAAGTTGGAAACATTTAGTTTCTTAAAAATTAAATCAGTACTCGTCCTTAATGGAAGTTTAAGAATAACCTTCACGATTAGTTTCTGGATCTTTGGTAAAGGCTCCGGGCAAGTATTTGTGGCACTACCTCCAACTGATAATAAATTATATTAAAAGGTTCTGTAAATTCCTCGAAAGTGATTAGTATAATTTTAACCAGGATATCGTAATGGAGGGGATATTCTTGAGAAATTTTGGGTTAACAGCAGGGATTTTTTTTTTATATGAATACCCCACAAGAGTCCCAACTGCTCCCAACCGTCTGGAGCCAGTGAGACTATGGCATCCCAATTGGGGAATGTTGTGAGGCTGAAGGTATTGGGGAAGGGAAGGATAAGGGGAAGAGGAAGGCGGATAAATACCTGGCTATTCAGATCTGGTCACCAAACACGGCTAAAAGCCATTTTAAGCAACGTTTCAATTCTGAATGGTGGTCTTTCACCAGGGCGACACTGAAAGTATCTTCCGCTCTTTATTGGAGATTGCCAATTTTATTGGAGATTTTGAAAATGACGTGAATTTTCCAGATTTTGAAAACATTTTTTTTTTCATAAACTTGTACGAGTATATGCTCCTTTTACACCAGTAGATATAGAGAGCAGGTTTTCCATTTTCAAACACATGTTTCCTAACAAACCTGCATTTAACTTTTAAAAATACTTTCATGTTAACTGTTTTTATAATTGTAAGTCATCATTTAAATTTAAGGTTTTAGTGTGGTTTTTTTCCTGTTACTGTTTTTTTGTGACAATAAAGTACTTTCAAAAATATTATTAATTCTTCGTTTTATTTCTACCTTCGCCAAAACTCATTTCATGACAGAATCGTAACGTAAAAAGCATTAAATGAAAAATCAATTTAAATCTTAATTATCTTTATCAAGTTTTAGTGCATTCAAATGACCATTTTATTTTTTCCGCTCCTCAAATATAAATATACTGCTTCGTTTTCAAATAATTTTGTTATGTAACTTCAATGTAATGTATTCATCACTGTATCAGTTCCCCTTTTCAAATGTTCTAAAAAAGAAAACGTCAAATAAATATGAAATTTTCTTAAAGCATTTAAATAAAAATGATGCAGTATCATCAAGGGTACATAGTTACATTTCAATGTTTATAATATAAAAAAATGGGTACATGGTTACATTTCAATGTTTATAATATAAACTAATATGTACATGGTTACATTTCAATGTTTATAATGTAAATTAATAGGTATATGGTTTCATTCCAAAGTTTATAATATAAACTAATGGGTACATGGTTACATTTCAATGTTTATAATATAAAATAATGGACACATGTTTACATTTTAATGTTTTTAATATAAACTAATGGGTACATGGTTACATTTCAATGTTTATAATATAATGGGTACATGGTTACATTTTAATGTTCATAATATAAACTAATAGGTACATAGTTATATTTCAATGTTTATAATATAAAATAATGGGTACATGGTTACATTTTAATGTTTATAATATAAACTAATAGGTTCATAGTTACATTTCAATGTTATAATATAAACTAATGGGTACATGGTTACATTTTTGTTATAACACAGAAAAGTCTCAACTTCATTTATTTATTTATGTATCGAGTTAGTTTATATTAAATTGTATGTATATAAATAAATGGGTTCATGGTTACATTTTAATGTTTATAATATAAACTAATAGGTACATAGTTACATTTCAATGTTTATGATATGAAATAATGGGTACATGGTTACATTTTAATGTTAATAATGTAAATTAATAGGTATATGGTTTCATTCAAAAGTTTATAATATAAACTAATGGGTACATGGTTACATATCAATGTTTATAATATAAAATAATGGGTATATGTTTACATTTTAATGTTTTTAATATAAACTAATGGGTACATGGTTACATTTCAATGTTTATAATATAATGGGGACATGGTTACATCATGGTTACCCATCAAGGGATATAACAGCATACACGGGTAAAATTAAAATATAATTCGATTACAACATGTTTTATGTAAATCATAACGAAGTCGATAATGAACATAAAAAGTTTTCTTTCTAAGGGAAGATGAGCTTTGGGTGTAATACTTTTTTGGGAGAAAAATTATAAATTTTTTTTATCGCTTGCTTAATATACTCGTATAGATAAATATGAATGACGCGTATAGTTAAATACCGTCAATTTCATATTGTTTGCCTCAAGACTTCAAAAAAGATTAATTACAAGCAATTTTTGGAAAAAGCGATTTTTTTTATTTTAGTACAATAAATAGGTAATATGCCCAAAACTTACACACATGAATGTTTACATTGCAATAATAATCAATAAGTACAATAAACATTATCTCGGAAAAATGATAATAAGAATAAAAAAGATGTGAAAGGTCGAAAGCATATTATAAAGTAGGTGTATAAACTAACTCCTTATTGTCACCTGTGCTGATGGTACACTGTTTTGGTACTTAATAATAATAATAATTGGATTACTTCTATATCGCCGTTTTCGTGGGAAAATCACCTCAGGGGCGCTTTACAATTAATTAAATAACATTTACTACCAGTACCTTACAGCTAAACTTTATTACTAATGGCTTATAAGTAAGACTTATGGCTAGGGACTAACTACTGAGACTTATAATTAGTGACTTACATCTATGGCTTATAGCTTGTCGCTTACCAACTAAAATTTATAGCTAGTGACTTACAATTTAGGCTTAAGTAGGCATAAGGGGCATCATCACATTATCAGTTTGATATTATTGTTAAAACTTTTTTTTTAAATTTAGTTAATTGTGTCATAAAAAAATGTCTATTTCATTATTAAAGCACTGTATAGTATTGTAATGTCTTAATATCCGCAGTAAAGGAGAGAAATATCCCGTATTTGTATTATAGGTTTTAATATAAAAAGTGTATTTTATCCGTTAGCCGTATCAACCGATGCTTGCATAATTTTGCACAAAAGGAATACATCAGAAGGTTTACGTCTGACTAACAGAGATTGTAGTTCACAGTGCGAAATTCATACGTTTGCACGACACAACTAACTAACTAACCATCACGCTGTTTCACCGCAGAGAGGACGGACCGCCAAACAACTCGATCTTGGCATACAATTCTTGCTTCATTCACATTATGGGATAGGGGGGACACAAAAGAAGATAAGCAGTAATAAGTGATCTTGCTTATAAAATTTTCCCACAATGGAAAACACCAAGGTGAGGTAAAAGATATTATTAACTATCAATGTCATCACTGTTTGCTCCAATTTTAATGGCTTTTCACCCTACATGAGTGTTTTAGCTAGTGCCGAATGTTAAAATACACAATAATACGTGAACACTGTAAATAACAGATACCCAATATAAACCAAATAATAGTTAAAAAAAATTTTACATGAGAATAAAATCACTTCTGCAAAAAACCAAACCAAAACAATTTCCTCCACGCGTGTAGCCACGTGCCAACCCTTTCTCTGTATCTGTCCAGAGAGTACCTCTTTCCTCTTATTGGACTGTAATGCATGTATCAGTGACGTCACAAGGTCCATCCGACGCCTGCCATTGTAGTGGACTGACAAAGTTCCTTTTGCCAGGTCTTTGTGGACTAGTGGTCCAATTCGAGCAGAATTTCAATCCAACGCAGGGCAGTACCGAGACCCTTTAAAGTCAAATAAATTGTAAAATATCCTTTAGCTGAGTCGTTCTTCTAGTCTCTCATTTTACATTCAAGCCAATGAGATTTAATTCTTTACAAAAAAGGGTGCATTTTCTTTCACACACTAAAAGGTGCGTAAAAAACAGTTCAAAACTACACACTCGACGTTCTGGGTGTTTTCCTCGGGTCTATCATTATCATAATAGCCTACTTTCATTAATTTTATTGCGACAGATTCAGTCACTGAAATTCAACAATAAGCATCACAAGACAGTGGTACACAATACACGATTCACATAAAATACAGGAATGATAGTACCAATGTTTCTTCAACCCTTGAATACATTATACCATTAATATTTAAAAAGTTGCCATATGAATTTAAAAACAATTACTTTATGACGAAATTCTCACTGATGTTAACGTATTGGCTTTTGAGAAGTCACCTTATGTATTGATATTATTTTGCTCTTACTTACGTTGTATTTTAAACAAATAAGATGGTCTCCTTGATTGTATATCTCCTTGTTATCTGCTGTGTTGACGGAATTTTGCTCTTACTTATAATGTCTTTTAAACAAATAAGATGGTCTCCTTGATTGTATATCTCCTTGTTATCTGCTGAATTGATGGAATTTTGCTCTTACTTGTGATGTCTTTTAAACAAATAAGATGGTCTCCTTGATTGTATATCTCCTTGTTATCTGCTGTATTGATGGAATTTTCCTCTTACCTATGATGTCTTTTAAACAAATAAGATGGTCTCCTTGATTGTATATCTCCTTGTTATCTGCTGTATTGATGGAATTTTCCTCTTACCTATGATGTCTTTTAAACAAATAAGATGGTCTCCTTGATTGTATATCTCCTTGTTATCTGCTGTATTGATGGAATTTTCCTCTTACATATGATGTCTTTTAAACAAATAAGATGGTCTCCTTGATTGTATATCTCCTTGTTATCTGCTGTATTGATGGAATTTTCCTCTTACCTATGATGTCTTTTAAACAAATAAGATGGTCTCCTTGATTGTATATCTCCTTGTTATCTGCTGAATTGATGGAATTTTGCTCTTACTTGTGGTGTCTTTTAAACAAATAAGATGGTCTCCTTGATTGTATATCTCCTTGTTATCTGCTGTATTGATGGAATTTTCCTCTTACCTATGATGTCTTTTAAACAAATAAGATGGTCTCCTTGATTGTATATCTCCTTGTTATCTGCTGTATTGATGGAATTTTTCTCTTACTTATGATGTCTTTTAAACAAATAAGATGGTCTCCTTGATTGTATATCTCCTTGTTATCTGCTGTATTGATGAAATTTTGCTCTTACTTATGATATCTTTTAAACAAATAAGATGGTCTCCTTGATATCTGCGGATATCTTTAAAAGTATTTAGATGCTACTATTATCTATTCTCACTGTAACAAAACTGTACTACTGTATTAAGTTTTATTGAGTTTAATTGGTAGAACTCCATTTATTTTTTTCAAATAAAATTTCGAGTAAATCAAATTTAATAATGTTGTTATTAAGTTCTTCAAGTATTTTAGTTTTTTTTTTAAATTATTGTTATAGATGTTTCGGCATTCAAAACCATTTTCAAACTGTGGTTATATAATTCTGCGACGACTTGCTTATATAATTTCATTTACTTCCAATTTTTTTTTGTTTTTGGATAGTGCTTAAAATTATTTATTACCGGTAAAACCGATATACTTTGAAAATAATTGTGATAATTAAAAAAAATCATTTCTGTTAGGTACTTACCGTTGAAAGTTAAGGTATAAAATATAAAATACGATAGAGAAATAGAAGAAAAACATATAAAGCAATTTAAAGTATTTCTAATAACCTAAATGAAAGATGAAACCGGAATAAAAGACAGAAAGTAAAAATATTTCAGTCGCATCTGGGACTCGAACCCAGATCCTCTGCCTATCCGGGGCAACGCTCAACCGACTTAGCTAATGTTTTTAAAGTTAGTATTCATTTAATCACTTATCAATTATGATGTTTTTCGGCTGACTGTGCAGTCATCAACCATTCGCTTCAAAACTTCTTAACCCTTTAGGTGCCACCAAACGATACATCGTTCCGATACATTATTGTACTTGAGTGTCACAGAACGATTTATAGCTCGAGCCATAAAATTCGTCACGCGTTACCCACGGTTCTAAAATTATGTCACATTATTGAAAACATGTGTCTAAAAATAAAAGTAATCAAAATAAAACAAATATGTGTTCATGGATTATCGACACTTCTCCACATTTTTAAAAAAATACATGTGGCACCTAAAGGGTTAAAGCACTGCAGCGATGTCGATCTTCGAATAGAGAGTTGTATTTGTTTCAAAGTTTTGTTGGGGAATAACTGTAACTACCCTCAAATACAGAGGTCCGATGTCTGGGGAGAACATTAAAATGGTCTCTTTGTCGTGTATTGTACGCATGAGAGTCACAGGACCACTGCAGTTTTTATCACGGGACCACTGCAACAGATAGGTAGGAATCTTCTAATTCATCAAATTGTACATTTGACACATTTGATGTAACTTCCTTCTGTTCGACATACTTAGTATCATATGCCGGTAAGGCGTGATATGCTCGCGGCTCTGAACATCTTAGCAATATCGGCCACATGCATTTTGGACACGTTGCAATAAGGAACTGCAGTGAAAAATATTATGGCTTTAAAAATATACATTTATATGGATCAGCAATCGCCGATTCTGAATATATAAATACGTAGAATTTGTAAATCGTTATTTAAAAGTGAATAAAAAATCATCTCATCAAAACACCTTGTTATGTTGGTACCATTGCATTTGGAATATCTAACGTCACGTATGCATTCTGTTGTTCGAATATTATGGAAATTGTTTTTTTTCATTTTGTTTTGTATTTTAAAAATATATTTTTTTTAGTTTTGACGAAATTTAAACTTAATTTGGGTGACTTTAAGGTCTATAATTGTTGTTCAAAATAAAATAAAACAACTAATATTAATGAAAGAAATTAGAGTATTCATCAGCGAACCAACTGTCAATACGGATATTATGATACTGTTAATGCTCAATACTATTATGATTCTTTGAGTTAAAGTTTCTAAAAAGGTACATAAGATTATGTTTGCTTATGGTTTACTATCAATAGAATATAAAATTATGCACGATAAAGCTCATCCTCGTTTTGACATTTGACATTCTAACCTCAAAACCGACCGGCCATAGAGTTGGAGCGTTTTGGCGGGCTTTGAAAAATTGATGCTTTCAATATTATTTTAACTATGAAAACTAACTTTGGATAAAAAACGGAATATTCTGGTATTTTAGTTTGAACTTCATTATTAATAAAAAAATTGGACTCTAGTTCCTTATTGTTTTTGACTTTGTCAGAGGCATACATATATGATACACAGTTTAGCTAATGGAAAGCTATTGCACCAGCCCTGCCCAGTGTGCACTATGCCGCTGTATGTAAACTGCGTATAGTTGGTGAGGTAACGGTGCGGCCGCGCCAGAGCCCCGCACAAAGGATGTTCTCATGTACTGAGGAGAATATGTTCAATGGGTAATATCCGGTCACTCCCACTGACGCTGCTGTGCTCCTCCGTGCCTACTATCAGTACCAGCAAGTACCAGCTCTGGAGTACTGCGGAGGGGCCATGCTGAATTCTGCGACTGAATAATTTATTTTAGCAATTTATATAATGTATGTAGACGAAGTTTATCATTTGTATTAATTACTCACCCTTCTCCTGTGAGTAAAATCTGGCAATCTGCATTACTTAACCGTCCCACGAAGGTTGCTACTAGAAAGCTTTCAGTCTTCATTCATTCGCCCATGTGTTAACATTTTTTTAATATTTTTGGAATAGGCACCTACCACAATGCATTCTCATCATCCTACATCATCGTTCATCAGCAAAACATTCGACGTGCAAGAGCACAGCACCAGTTTGAAGGCTGATGTCAACAGCACGTGAACATAGTATATGAATTTCTTCTAGTTATTCTTTAAAACAGCAAAAACGTGACATAAGACCGACAATTGGATCTTATGTCACGTTTTTGATTTTGCATTCGTTAACCCTCCTTTATTTAGCCAGTGCTCCTTTAAGACCCGTGTCAAGTACCTCAAAAATTTATTCATTTTCATCACATCAAAATCAGTGAAGACAATATTAACAAATCTCAAATGAAATATAAAACAGAAAACAAAAAAGGTAGCCGAGGACCTCTCGGTCTATCCGAGACCAGCGCTATATAATAATAATAATAATTTGATTATTTCTATAGCGCCGTTTTCGTGGGAACATCACCACAAGGGCGCTCCAAGTGAACTAATGCCACCTTATTGCTTTACGTCATTTTATAGATCATACTTCAATTTCAGAACTGTTAATATCATCTTCGATTAATCCCCACATATTTTTTGGCTACTATCTTTCTTACGTGATTGCAAGATTTTACTCGAACGTTTTTGCAATCTGCATAGATAGTGTGTCGCATTTTTCCTAATGAATATAGCGTAAAGGAAATTCACTTATATTCACGACCTGACGAGGCATGGGAGATTTTTTGTTTTTTTTTACTAGTGAAAATTTATAAATAAATGAATTAAAAATTACTTTGCATTCACCACTTTATACATATCAACATGTTTCGAAAGCTATGCTTTCTTCATTAGGATTATATATAATACTAAAAAATAATAATGCAAGAATAGACAAATTATTAACATAAACAAAAATTGATTAAAGTATGGAAGTAATTAATCAAATGTTAATAAAAAATTGAATAATAAATTTATATTTGAAATTAAAATAGAAATTATTTTTACTATTAATATTAATATAAATATAAATTCATAAAATAACTATTAAAAAGAAAATTGTTTTTTAATTATGTTTAATTCACTATTAGCACTTTTCTGATTGCTAAAATTTCAAATGTGTCTAATAGAAAACCGATTGTATTTGTGTCTAAAATTTTCAAACCTTTATATCAAAAGAATGATTGTTTTCTAAAATATGATTGGCAAATTAAGAATAATTGTTATTATTTAAACACCATAGGTCTTAACTCTAATACTTTTCTAATTTTGAATTAATTAATTAATAATGACGCCAGAAAGTGAACACCAATCTTTTGAAGATATTATTGTTTCATGAAAATTTCATGGAATACTTCTCGCTCCCTTGAGAAACTGGGAATAATAGCCCAAGTAACGAATTAAGGATGCCGCTGCAAGTGCGAGGAGCTCTCAGTGTCTCCAGGTTGCCCCTCATCCGGCGGCCATAATGGCGGTCAATCAGCGAAACTGGGCTGATTGTCAGGCAAGCCATTAGGCCGACAGACCTCGCCAGATCGACTCCTGCCACTGCCAACGCCGGGACCAGTGCCGCACGACCCGACACGTCCCGCGACGCTAACACGCGCTCCCGTTTCCAACACATACATAGACCATTTCAAAGAGAAGTTCTGATTGCAATGATTGCTGTGTGAATCGGAGATTTTTCCTGAACGACGGGAAAGCGCCGTTAACGTCGACGCCCGTTGTGTCCGACGCCGGAAGGTTGACGCTTTGTCTTACCGCCGTGATCTAACGTATAGTCATGCCGTCTATAACGCAGACCATTGTGAACAACCCGCGGCCGTCCGTAACGTCGCTGGGCAAGTCGAAGGACGGCAAGCGAGCCTCCAAGGACAAGCGCATTAGCGACCTGAACAGCATCGAGCACTTCACGCAGTACTACAGGTCCCCGGAGAACATCACCAAGAAGGATGCCTTCAAGAGGTTCCTGTGGAACCCCAAGACGGGCGCCGTGTGCGGCAGGACCGGATCTAGTTGGTGTAAGTATATTCGTAAATATTTTATATGATTTTAAGTTTTTTTAAGTAGAGAAATATTAAAATACAAAATGGTATTCTAACTATTCGATATTTTAATTTTTTTCCGAGTTCTCCTCACTAGGAGGACCCGTTCTCAGGCGGACTATAGGTTTACTTTGATGTTATTTAATTAGGTGCATCTTCTATGTCATTCTTAAGGGTGTTTTTAAGGTTGTTTCATTGATATCTTTCAGCCATACTTTAATTCTTGACTTGTATTCATTAAGATCTTTTATTCGTTTTATATCTGGGGGAAGGAATTATTCACCTGGTAATCTATCGCGTTTCTTAAATTCTATGATTGTAAAAAAAATGTTCTATTTACTAAATTATGTAAATACAAATTTAGTGCCTCCACACCATATAACTGTTTTACTTTTTTAATAGATTCTTACGCGCCGGTTCAGCGTCTGTATAGAAATGCCGGCCTAATGCCCGAATTAATGCCGTTATAATTATATCTACGTCAGCCGTGGTAATAAGTCGAGTTTTTCAAGGAATAATTCTAATATTCCACACTTTTATCACAGTCTCTAAATTGCTTCAGTAAGTACAATTCTGTGGTACAAAATTATATTTCAGCACATTAATAACCCTTTATATAATACAAATAGACTAGAGCACACTTACAATACTCGTCTCAATGGTTCCTAATCATACAAACAAATGTGGACAAAGAACGTTAGATCACATGATTCCTAGCTGTATAAATATACAGTTAATAAATATATTGCCTATCTGAAAGAAACTATTTGTATAAGATTATAAGGAAATATTATTTTATGTACGATCTATTGTTGTTGTTTTTATAATTTTTTTATGTTTTTGTGGAAATATTTTTGAGTAAGATTCTTGAAAAATATTTATGCTTTAAGTCTGTTACATATATTTTTATTTTATATAGATACATTTATATTTTGCAACCTCAACTGTAAATTTTGAGTTTTGAATAACAAGCTTCCGTTAGAAAAACTACAAAAAAGTAGTTTATCGGGACTTTTTGCAATATATTTTTAAAAAATATTCCGTCCTTACGCGTTGCATAATATTTACACAGTGATTATGTAAAGGAGTATGTGGTATGTGTGTATCTTTATTGGTATTAGATAACCATGTATTATGATCTAGTTGTAAGCCAGAGAGTAAAGTGATCAATTGATTTAACAAATCCTTTTTACGATTCGTGAATATTTTTTGAGGTGTGAATACCGTACTAGAGCCAAAATGCCAAAATTCAGTGAGACTATGTCAACCCCTCAGATCAGACATCCTCAAATTGGGGTCGTGAGACTGAAGAAAATTATAAGGGGGAAAAAGACGTGGAAGAGTAAGGCAGGGGTGTACTTGGCTATTCAGATCTGGTCACTGAACAGGCCAAAGGAATTTGAAGCGACCCAACAGATGGCGCTCATTCAAATATTTAGGAAAAAAACTCTTTTACCACTTAACGCTTTCAAATACTAGATGAATTATTTGTTGGTGGGTTTACATATGGAATATGAAATGGAATAAATTGTTATTGGAAGTTTAAAGCTTAAGTCCCTCAAGAAATTTATAAAAAATAATTGATAATCGAGAATCGAGAAATTTCGGAAAACGTAAAATAGATACAAATAATTTTTTCCCAATTTTACGGTTTTAACCCTTTAAGGGTGTTCTTGGTCATCATTCCAAACTATGACGAGAGAAGAAATTTCATAATTATTGGTAGATTGCAGTCGAGTTCCGGCTTAGAAGAGATGAGATGTTGGATGGAGGGGAGACAATTTTAGATAAGGTTTGATAGAAGAAAGGATATTTGTTTAGAGAGGGACAATAAAAAGATGTGATTTAGACCTCAGAAAGTACAATCTGGGGAGTAAAGCACGTGAGTTTTAAAAATGTGAGAGGGAATGGAGCAATGTCCAATTCTCATTCGAATAAGATATGAAATTTTATTTTTGGAAAAATGGAAAAATCGTTGAAACCACGGTTTTGATAGGATAACCCTTAACCCTTTGAACCCTAAGGCGTTCATTGTATTAGCACCATATTCCTGAGAAATTTTTGAACAAAATATAATATTTGACTACAATGCAATTTTGATCAAAAATCATTTGTCAATAAGAAAACCATTTTTTGTATCATAATAATTGCAAACTTCCAGTAGCAAAAAAAAAATAGGCCTTTAGGGTATTTGCCTCTCCAAATCAGGCCGGTTTACCGGCCTATGGGGTTCAAAGGGTTAATAATAATAAAAATAATATTTATTTATATTTATAACAAACCTCGTATGTGTTAGTTTTACAATAATATATTGCATTTTTATATTTCTTGGTGGATTTGAGCTATAAATCTACTGTAACAATTTATTCCATTTCATATTCAGTGTGTACACCCGCCAACAAACAATTCATTTCAATACTTAAAACCATTTCTTGCTAAAAGCGAATTTTTCAAAAATATTTAAATTAGCGCCATCATGTGAGTATGTAACCTTTCTTTTATTCTTACCCTATACCCTCCACTACACTCTCTTAATATTTGCTTTATGAACGTGCTAATATATACATTTTGGTTCAGTCAAGAGGGAGGGCAATATGTCCAGGGGGTGGGTAACTATATTTTCTCACGGTCCTAACCAGTGGTGTTTTTCTCTAAAGTTCGTTTGCGCAGTGAACTCTCATAAGAAAGATAAAAAAGGACAACAGCCATGTATAATATTTTTATCACGCTTTAAACAGCGCACCTAAAAATCCACTCGTCCTTATAGGTAAAACTGCCCGAGAGCGAGTCCGAAATAAATTCCATATGTGCGTCATTAATTCAGCATCTATGGAGCTTTCTGTCCTAATAAATAGTTCATACATTGTCATTCTCGCGGCGCTTCGAAGGGAAACCGTGCCGAGCGTGCAATCCTTCGGAATCTCCAAGGAGGACGTGTGCTCAGATATATGAAGATTTGTTAGCAACAGATTTGAACGGTATATAGTGTTTTGCAAGAATCATCAGATTTTTTCTATCGTTATTAAAATAAGTTAATTAAAGATAAAAGTTAAATAAGAAAAAAACGAGCAGTAATTATTGTTCTACTTAAAACTCTTTTGTTACCTACGGCATTATATTAGGTATTCATTACCTATGGACGTTTTAATCAATCGTCGAATTATATGTTGTTGTCAGGATGCTAATTTCCGGTGCGATTATATAGTAAAATTCCCTTAGATCTACTCAAAAACACATATAATATGGAAAAATTAACATAGTTTTTTTTTAAATCCACATAGAACGAATTTTTTAATGTCCTTTTGAACTCCCAGTGTGATAGGCTACGAACTGCCACTGGGTGTAACTACACAAAGTTCTATATAGTATATTCTTCTATATTCTTTTATATAGCAGACAGAATATTGCACTCACCGCTTTGTTCGGCTGAAATAAACACACATTATTATTATTATTAACAGAAACAGGCATACAAACCTACATTTATTTTTTATACTGATTGACTTCCACGAGACCTACCCCTTCTCGATTAACTGTTTAGATTTTAAATAATTATTATTGTTCAAAAATTACAAAAAATATTTTTATCTCTTTTTTATATCTTTGATCCTTCTGTCTATGAAAACACATATCGTCATGCAATATTAAAGTCATTTTGCTTAAACCCTATAGGTTCTTTGGCGATGAGCTTTTCAAAGAATTTAATATCCTGGATGTTCGTCAAAACTTCATAAAAAGGGTTATTATCCACGTACACAAAAACCTAGAAAATCTTTAAAATCGATAATAAATATATATTCCAAGAAGTCACACCAGAAAGGTCCCGAGGATCAATATGGCAAAATATGAAGGACCGAAAATATCTAATAAAATCTCCCCAGAAATACACATTAAAATCTGCAACACGTCATACGAGTACATCGGTTCAATAAAAATCAAATGATTAATTGGCTTCGGTAGAGGGGTGTCTAAAAATTATTAAAAATTTCGCTTGAATTAATTCATATCTATTATTCATAATGCACTTAGTAGAGAGATTAAATAAAAATAATAATTACATAATATTACAGCGCGCACAACTGGAGCATTAGGTTCCTTAGAACAGGCAATCTGCCTAGCTGGGAACTAATAACGACGTGACAAGACATAATAGCACTTGTAATTATAATTATTTTCAGCTGTTTAAATATTCTCATTTTTTTTATACTATCCTTTGAAATTTATTATAGGATATCTTCTTCTGTCTTCTTTTTCTCTATTATATATAGAAGCATGTCCCGGGCGGGCGGTATGTGTTTGTTTTGCATTCAAATCTACAGTTTTATTCCGAGCTTGATACAATTTTGCACACTTGACCTTCGAAATAAGATGCAGAAACACCGTGTACATGAGATTTCTAAAAACTACCCCCTTTCCTATTTCCCACCCCATAAAGCAAAATGTTGGTATTTCTTTGTGAAATTTTGCACACTTGACGTTCAAAATAAGAGAAAAATTATTGGATAAGGAGATGGGTATAGCTGGTGATGAGGTTAGGGGTTGGGGGTAGAAGAAATAGGGATAGGGGTAGGAGTAGGGGTAACACATTGCAACCTCAAAACTTTACTCCAAACCATTCATAACCATGAGCAACGGGGTACTTCACCTGGTATGCTACATAAATGTATCTACGTAATGTAATAATAAATAAAATAAAACAGTAGGGAAACCCCCATAACAGACTGTATGATAAGGTGTTTGTCGCCAATCCGTATCATTGCCGTTACCAGTTACGAATATACGAATGCTATTTGCATATTGTATCAATTGAATTTATTACCTTTACGTAATAACATTATTATTTTCTTTCCGGTTCATATCACAGCTTCATCGGGTGTAAAACTGCAAACGGGATGTTAACCCCGTTAGAAAATCGATTGATATTTGTAGCGTTAGGAAATGACTCGAGGGAGAATCATCCCTCAAAATATGTTTTCTCCATCGACAAAGAATTGTTTCGTACCTTAATCAAGCTGTTTAAATCGAATCAACTACGCTCAGACAGTACCGTAACTACTCGTAGAAAATATTGCAGATCTACTAAGGAAAGTGGATTTTTTTAAGGAACAAATAAGTAAATTTAAAAAATATGTATTTGAAACGCACATTATTAAATAACAAAATGTTAAATTAACAAGTTTAGTTCATATTAAATGCCATTGTACAAAAATAGAAGGGAAAAAATCTAATATTGACATAGTATGGTAATATAATATATCTAGAAAAAAGTACAATAATTAAGTATAAAGAGATGTGAAGAATAGTACGGAAAAAAAACTCATGAACGTACTCATGAAGAGATGAGAAATACAATTATGATAGAGTAAACAATTATGTATATGTGTTTGATAGGTACTGGTTGGTGCTATAGGAAAAAAATGCGTTTAAAATTGACTACTAAAAAAAACATAATATTATTAAGATTGAGTTACGTATTACTCAGCTTTATGAGCCGACTACGAAACTCATGGATGCAGCCCGAAGAGGGCGCAGCAAATAGTTAATAACATACCAAATATATTTTATTCAGTACGTACAAAAAGAAACTTTGGTAAATTGTTTGTGACCAAATGTTTGTTCTTTTTCGTTTCCTTAGTTGGGATTTTTAATCTGTTTAAGATATTTTCCCAAAGAGCACAAATAATCTAACATATTCAAACAAGTAAATAAATAGTAATAAATTCACTCAAGTAATACTAAGATACTAGAATATTAGTAATTATTGTAATCAACTACACAGAAACAAATAATACGGTTTTCGGTATAAATATCTATTTAATATAACTTGAATTAACGCTCAGCACCCAAAAATACACACTTCGCAGGTTGCTAACTCAAGGAATACTACGAATGATTTATCTGTTAATTCTATATGGATAATTAGTAAAATGCATAAGGTTTCAATAGACAATAATCCTCACACTCTATTTTTTTAAAATTCTCTATGAAATACGTACTGAATATTAGATAAAACGTTCAAAATTGCTTTCACTGGTTTTTGACCTTTTTGGAGCATTTCATAAAGTTTGAGGATTATGTCTTTTGAAACCTTATTAATTTTCCTAACGACATTTGTGGTGTTGCTTGAGTTAACAACCTGCGGAGTGATGTTTAGGCCCTTTTTTTAGTGCTGGCTCTTAAAACAAAAACAAAGAAAAATAAAAGTGACCAACTTATTTACCCATGAAAATATTTACGGTAAATAATAATAATAATAATAATAATAATAATGTTTTTATTTAATTTCTAATACAATTACAAACATGTTATATTTAATACGTAAGAGAAATTACAGGTATTTATTTAATATATGTAAAACAATGAAGAAATATACTAAAAATAAAAAAATAAATAAATTCAGAGATATTTAAATAAATTCAGGCAGTGGTGAAGATCGCGTCAATGAGAAGAGATTCTTTCAAGAATCAATAGAATTTCCCTTTTGAATCTTTCCTCACTGACGCAAAATATGTCGATATCCTGTGAGATTTTGTTCAGGAGCAATATACTCCTCCCCACCGGGAGAACCATTGGCAGGTTGGTTCTACAGGTAGGAAGATAGAATAATCTATGACGACGCTGTCTTAGATAGTCATCAGGAACATAAAGACTTATGCGTTCCAAAATAGCTGAATTCTCTATGGAGCCTCGCAATAGTCTAAAAAAGTGGGTAGCGGCATACCCCTCTCTTCTGAGCTGCAGGGAGTGAAATCCAAGCATTCCCAGAAGAAAGTTAGTTGGATAAAGCCACGGATAGAGTCCGTACTCCCTCATGTAAAGAAATCTCAAAAACTTTTTCTGAACCCTCTCTAACATGAGGAGCACCCCGTCTCGTGAGGATTCCAAATAGCCGACCCACTCTCCAGCCTACTACGGACTAAAGAGAAGTATAATATTCTAAGAGTACGAGTATCCCGAAAAACCCTCACGGTCCGAATGACAAATCCTAACATTTTTAATGCAGATTGACATACCCCTTCGATATGAACACGAAACGTAAGTTTACTTTCATACACGATTCCAAGATCCTTTATAGTAGAAACACGTTTGAGATTATGACTGAGCATAGTATATCTGTGGTAGGTGAGACTAAATGCTCTGGTGAAAGACAGGACTACGCATTTTGAGATATTGAAATAAAGCTGATTTCATAGGCTCCATTCAGAGATGTTATCAATGTCAGCTTGAAGATGTAGGCAATCTAAAATATTTCTAATTAGTAGAAATAATTTGAGATCGTCAGCGAAAAGGAGAAAGCGAGAAAAACGGATGACTTTTGCAATGTCATTAATGAAAATAGAGAAGAGAAGAGGCCCTAGGATTGACCCTTGGGGGACACCAGAAAAAACAAGAAAATCAGCGGATTGAAAAATTCCGTGTGTGACAAATTGCTTCCGGTTTTTGAGATAACTTCCAAAAAACTTTAGCATACGTAGGGAGAAACCCATTAGGGCAAGTTTTGTTAGTAAGATATCGTGATTCACGGTATCAAAGGCTTTGGAGAAATCATTATACGAACAGTCTACTTGGTATCCACTATCTAGGGACCTAGCAACATAGTCAGTGAAAACCATCAGATTGGTTTCCGTTGATCTTCCTTTTCTGAAACCATGCTGTTCGGGGATAATATATGCGTCTATTTGAGGTACAATGAATTTATGGATTAGTTTTTCAAATAGTTTAGCAGGAGCTGAAAGTATAGCAACAGGTCTATAATTCTCGATTGACTTTTTGGAACCATTTTTAAAAATAGCACATATTTTTGAAATTTTCCATAATTCTGGAAAAGTGGAGGTACTAATAGCTAAATTAAATATAAAAGTTAAAGGTGCTTTGAGGAATTCAGCGCACCCTTTAATAAAGAATACGGGAACGAAGTCGGGGCCGATAGAGTGCGAGTTCTTCAAGTGTCTTATGGCATTCATAACATCAGATTCCGTAAATATACATAAGTCAACGTTAGAGGCTCCTCTGGTATTAAATGCGGCAGCATTATTAATATCTAGAAGTGGAGGATCTCTACTGTAGACAAAAAGTATCTAATATTATCTCTACTGTAAAGCAATATATCGTATTGTAAAATTATTGTGTACAGTTCCAGAGAATATTTCACCCTCTTCCTCTTTTAACTGTGGTTAGAGTTGCATAAATGTGGAGATAATCTTCTCTACCCAGTGAGCGGGCTGCCTATTGCTACTGTAGGGCTTTTATTTATTTTTATTTCAAAGAATTGTAAAATGTGTTTTATGTGATAGCGCCACTTGCTGGTGTCAATCTTATATTTAAGCACGCTCACTAAGGTAATGGAGGGCATAAAATTGAATTTGGGAAGATTGAAATTGTTTTTGGGAAACGATAAAGCTTTAGATATTTAAAGACAAATAGTATAGAAAGCTCTGCCAATTTTAAAAGCAATCTTTTTCAGATTCACCACTATTTTTCTCGTACATTCCAAAAACACTTCAATCTCCTGGAACCATCACATGCACAATATTCTAAGTGAATTCATGTTAATGTGTTCGCATAGTATTTGTATGTGGATGCTGGAGACGATAATAATTTCGTAAACGGCGTGTCCGGGCACTTGGCGTAACAGACCTGCTCTGCGAGGCGTTCTATGGGCGGATTTCCTGCAGCTTATCGTATAAAGCGCCTGAATTCATATTCCTTTCGAACTAATGTATACGTCTGACCTCAATAAAGCGTTGTGCCGATAATGACGAGTAATAGCTTACTGGTTGTGACAACAGATGGCTCGTTTATCAAAAAAGGTGACATAAAAAAAAATATTGAAAAAAAAATATATATACATATATTCACCTAAGGGTAAACGAAATGTGAGACACGCTCACAGATGTTGCTAATTTAATATATATTTTTTAGAAAGCTCACTTTTAATATGTAATGTTTTTTTTTTTTAATTTTTTGTTGGCGAAAGATAAAATGAAATAAATTGATATTGTAAAGCTGAAGTCCTTGAAGAAACTTATAAAAATACATACGTTAATGTTAAACTAACATATAGTATACTATTGTATGAATCTATTACTTTGTGGTTATCCATTAAAATCAAATGAAACACTCAAACTTTGTTTTAACCACGTTTATTTTATACGTCTACCGGTTTGTTCGTATTAAATAAATGTGGTTTAAACAAAGTTTGAGTGTTTCGTTTGATTATAATATATGGTACTTTTGTAAGTTTACTCGCTAAATTACCCGGCGTTACCCGGGGTCATATAGGGTTTGGAGTTAAATTTTCATGCTGTATTAACCCTACCACTACCCCTACCCAGCAAATTTCCTCTTATTTTGAACTTCAAGCGGGCAAAATTTCATTACGACATTCCAATATTCTACTTTAAGGGGTATAAAAGGGGGATGAGGGTGATTTTCGAAAACTCATGTAAACAGTGGCCTTCCTCTTATTTCGATGGTCAAATGTGCAAAATTTCATCAAGCTCCAATAAAACTTTAGATTTGAATACAAAACAAACACACACCGCCCGCCGGGCACATTATTCTTTATTTATATAATACTCTATTATTATTAGAAGAAGATTGAAGCACTTGAGCTTTAAACCCTGCAATTATAAGCAGAAGGTAATATCTTTTTCAGATATAGTAGATATGTTCAAATACTATAATGGCAATGTCATCATCAATATCTATTATCCAGATACGTGTCTAGAACATAAGGATGAATGAATGTGCTGTGTGTTTTGTATAATATGATTTTTGAGTATAGGCAATAAAAATATTACTTCCTATTGTTTATCTAATTATGTACAAACAGATACAAAAAAAAAAAGCAAAATTTGTAATAGTATATAAGTTATAATTAGTTATTTGTAATAGTATCTAAGTTATAATTAGTTATTTTTATTTGTAATAGTATATACGTTATAATTAGTTATTTGTAATAGTATCTAAGTTATAAATAGTTATTTGTAATAGTTTATAAGTTATAATTAGTTATTTGCAATAGTATCTAAGTTATAATTAGTTATTTGTAATAGTACACAAGTTATAATTAATTATTTGTAATAGTATATAAGTTATAATTAGTTATTTTGTTAACTTAAATGTACAAATAACTCGCCAAAAAACAATTGATTTGAAAATTTAAAAGCATTACTGCTGAAAGCGTATTTTTCTAAAATATTTGAATTAGTGCCATCTGTGACCCTTTTCGTTTAACCTTAAGAATCGAAATATTGCGTCGCTCCAAATTCATTTAGCCGGTTTCAGTGACCAGATCTGAATAGCCAAGGCATTAGCAAAAATTTTTTTTTCGAAAAGAAATTATTATGAGCGCGTATTTCGTGTACCCTTAAATAATATTATTAATTCTGAGTCTAAATAAACAAAAATCTGGTATTTAAAATACGTTCATTCGGATTTGAAGTTACGAAAAGTAACTTAGTTTTTAAGTCACGGTGAAATACAAGAATATTTACTAAGAAATATATATACATATATTTTTACATAGACAAACCTTTTCGCAATAACATAACGGGGTGTCTTGGAAAGTAACTAGGATGTTTCTTATATGAGACCATACTTGAAACTTTTTGTATTTCAGATCAGAACAAAAAATTAAACTCATAGACTGGTGTATCTATTAAAAATAACAAACTTAAATAAATGTTCAAAATTAACAGCAAATTTTAGGTAAATATATTTATTTAATAATTTACAGAACGTAACAAAAATATAGAACTATCCAAATTACAAAATTTTCCTCTCTTTGTCAATCTGGATACAGGTAAAGTGTGTTGTTTTTTTGGAAAAGTTATGTTTTTATTTAGTTGATTTCGCTTTATTTTTGGCGTAATTCGAGGTATTTAGATGAAATTCGCCTAATTTTTGGGAAAATTGGGTTATTTTTCCGCAAAGTACATGTTTTTTTAAATATTTTTTTTTTATCGAAATAAGAATGACAGCACACTGCGTTTTCGTAATGAAGTTAGCTGCATTCCTTCTTATGACTATTCAAGCTTATCAAAACCATAGACAAATAAGTATTTAAAACATGTATTATTAATATTTTCTTTTTATTGAAAACTAACTAACTCACTAACCATCACGCCGTTTCTCCGCAGGGGTAGGCAGAGAGGACGGACCGCCAAACAACTCGATCTTGGCATACACTTCTTGCTTCGTTCACATTCATAAATCGTCTCATACATTCTCTTCTATTATTCCGACTTCTGACATGGCCCGACTCAAGTATTTGATTCACTTGATCGTGCCATGTCTTCCTCGGACGTCCCCGGCTTCTTCTTCCATTCACATTGTGAGAATTTGTTTGTATGGAGTACTACGAATTAAGCATAAAAACGATTAATACGTATGTTATTATTTTCTTATTTTAAAATGCCGGAATGAAGATACAAAAAATCGCGGTTACTCACCATAAAATGACGAATTTCGCGTAAAAATTCACAGTATCACAAACGCTAAATTTTTAGGTTTCTATAAATAAATAAATCAACTATTTTGAACAGCGGGAGCGGGGGGGATTATGTCGGGAGGGGGATCACAATATTAGGATAAAAGCAAGATGAGAGGCGATGGGATGATATGGGAAGGAAGTTTGACAGATCCGATTTTTCCCAACTGCCTTGAATCTGCACCAGAGTGATTGAATTAGCTTAGTGTTGAGGCGCACATTACGAGTATTTTCCGCGTGATTGGTTTTACAAGCGGACAATCGAAGCGGTTTTGCGCGATCAATTAAACGGCCATTTGACCTAGGCAAGTTCTATGGCCATTATTCGTATAATCTGCAGCCTTTTCATTATAAATTATTGTGCGGTGAGTAGCGAATTGTGCAGACTGGCTTCATTCAGTCAATCTGCCACTCTGTCACTCTGCCAACACGTTTACCTTGACCCTTGGCTCTGGCGAATTAATGAAACTACAACCGAAGTACCAACCGATGCAGCAATATATACCGATTTAAATCGGAATGCTTTATTAACGTATTCAGTTTTTGCGTGCACTGGCTTCGAGTCACAGAAATTGTCTTTAATTTACAAAAGTTTTTTGCAATTCAGAATATCCGCAACCGTAACCCATTTGCTTTTTTCTTAATTTTTTCAACTAACAACCTTTTTACAGCATTACAACATTGGAAATCGTTTTATTTTCATCGGAATGTACGCTACGTGGTAGTTTAGTTACCTGATTGAAATTTCAATCCATTTGTAAAGAAAGACTTGGCGATAATATGACTGGGACTAACTACCTAATAAATGCACCATTTCTCGCCTACATGCACTTAACAAATTCACCTCTGCTATAGACATTTAATATAAGTTTACAATGTTTCAAAGATACATTCGCGGCTAGTTCATTCTTTTAGAATTCTCATGGCAAAGATATGTGAAATCTAATGTGGGACGTATTTTGTCCTTCAGTTCGACAATAACTATACAGATTCATATTGTACCGTAGGCGCTGTTCGGTTCACAAACACATTTAGTGCGGCGCCTGTCAAGTCAAATACAGGCAATCTTCACAGCATTGAACTGTCAGTAGTTTTAGGCGAATAAAGTATCGACTCTTTCCCGATTTTCCGGAACAAATTTTAAAGGTCCGTATGGTATTGAACGATGTTATTTTTATACATGTATAATTATATCATAATACAGGATATGTACAACGTATATCAGTGGCGGTCGGTGACTTTTTGTAGAAGGGAAACTGGACAATAAGTACATCCCAACTATCAAAATTTAATACACAAATCTATAAACTATCCCATGAACAATAAGCAATTACTGACAAGAATAGTCTGTCCATTTAGCTATATAAATCATTTACGCTCCGCAACATTACAGATCCAAAATTACTTAAATGTCGTACAAAAAAAAACAGGGTTTTCATTTAAATAAACTTGGGCTCGATTTGACGCTCCTTTGTTTATTTATTCATGTCATGTTCGAAATGTTATTTTACAGTATCCAGAATATCTTTTTTCCATGAATGGCCGAGACACAAAACTTTTTCGCATTACTAATTCAATTATACAACCACACAATTCACTATTTTAGTTTTTACAGTTTCAGAACACGTCGGTGTCATGTTATTTTCTATATCAATTTTTTATTTTATTTAAATAATGAATTAAATAGATACTCGAAGGATATTCATTGTTTCAATATCTCAGCTACAGTTATAAACTGTCAAAAATACAATCTAAATGTCTAATCGTTCTAAAAACAATTCACCCTACTCGAAATATGCATGCTATTCTGTGCAATATGCCCATAAGCATTAAAGCCGTTTTTGTACGTTCGATGCTCTCCTCAAAAGCGTATCCAGTATTCGAAGATATTGGAAGGCGGGACTTAATGCGCATGCGCCAAAATGTTTGACTTTCGCACTTTAGAGGTGCGGAATAAAACAAAGTATCCACTGCATCCACGAAAATAAAAATAAATAATTGCTTCTAATCCGTACTAGATGTTTACTATATTTTTTGATGAAAAAAAGATCATTAAGTTTAGGTGAGTATTTTGGCCTTAAATCCAAAATTAAGTTTTGTATGAAACAGGCCGCGCAGCAGTTCCACTTAATTCAACATGGACCTACACGCTGTTGTCAACGATTGAACGGATGTATTTGTGCAAAGTTGGAAAGGGTGTCATTGCCACCATATCCGTTAAGGGTACTAGATCAATCTGCCAAGCGGCGGCCTTGGATTTTCAGTTAATCCATCAATATTGTAACAAACAACTTGAGAATCCAGTCATTAAACACCGCTGTAGGTGAACAACTTTGTACACAGTAGCCAGCATCTAGTCTCGGTGCGAGCTGTGGCTAATTTATTAATAGTGATTGGTTTTTAATTTCCACGATTATGGATTAGTTGTAAAAATTACTCAAATCAGTGATGAACATGATAATTAATAAGTGATATTTACCTAGATTTTAGATTATGTAAGCATTATATTATTTTCCGGTCAAATTATATAACTTGTTATTTTCTTAAATGGAGAAAAATAATATATAGTGTAAGAAAAAAACAATAATTTTGTGTTCTTCATAACCTTCTTCATATTGGTGGTTTCTCTGTACGTATTATAATTTATACACATAAAGGGTGGCCGGATAATTCAACGCGTGTATGAATCCGTACACTTTTTAAAAGTGGTATAAAGTCATTATAGCCGATTTTATAACCATCCGTTCGTAACGCTTAATACAATTTCTAACTAATATTTGGACTACCGCCCGATTTCGCAGTTTTATAAACGTTCGACAGATTACCGGTCGTTTGACAGCTGTCAGATGTTGTCCGACGATCGTTTATTTGAAACCGTGCACTATTTTAATTTAAAAAACAATATGTAATTTGCATATGACGTGATGACGAACGAATGACAATTTTTCAAGACAAAAAAAAATGGACGAATAACGATTAATTTGTGTTATTTCGCAATTTATTAATTAAAAATAATACATAGTATATTTGCGACACCTTTCACGGTGATATACTAGATATCTCCCTAGTTAAATATCTCCATTCAGAATCGATCCATCTCCTTCCCCTCTCCATTACCTTCATCCTCACAACATACACGAATTGGGGATGCCATAATCTCACCGACGGTTGGGAGCAGTTTAGACTCTTGTGCGGTAATCACATAAATAAAAAAGGGGTTTCAGGTTCAATCCTCAGGTTAGTACAGTCCTCCATCATTGTACAAGCAAAATTTCCCCCTAGTTGGTAGTAGGAGGAAATCGAATGTCAAGTTATTCTTAGGCTGGGAAAGATAAAAAAAACTAAAATATAGGTAAGTAAATTATTTCTTCCGTTTGTTGTAAATATTTAATAATTCTGGTTATTGGCCTTGCGTTTTCAACCTAATCGTTGCCTGCATAATAAACTATTTTAATTGGGTAGATTACATCAGCTGTTTTTGTTACGGAATTTTGATTTAATTTGTAATACTTAATCTGCAGTGTAATTACGTTGTCGCAGATTATAGATAGCTGATTATCAATTACTAAGATTATAATTTCGATTACATTCTAGTGACGTACTAAAGACGTAAGACCTAGTGTCAAATTTGGTAGACACAACTTTATTATAAATAGAACGTTGAACTTTGTTAGCAGAAGTTTTGGAATGCAGTTAGTAACGATTAAACACGATAGTGTAGTTATCTCGTACGTGGCGCGACTGATTCGCAACTTACAAATACAACTTTATCTTTTTCTTTTCTACACATAAAAATGAACGTTTTTCAGTCTGTCTGTACTCAATTTTCTCGAAAATTAGTTGACCGGTGTCGCTGAAAATAGCACGGTTTGTTATTATTATTGCCGGGAATGTTTAGAGGGTAGTTTGAATGAAATCCAATATGTAAAACTGTTGCCACAACGTTTTAAAATTAGTATGAAAACATTGAACTCGCCATGTTGTCTTGAGGTTAGTCCATAGATATACCACTCTGGTTATCCACAGATTACATATTCAAAAGTAGAAGGTTTGTTTGGGTAGAATATTTTCAAAATTGAAAACACAACTATTTACCTACTTAAGAACATTATTATATAGATATGTTTAGAAAAAAAAAATGTTTGGAATGAATTTTTTTTTAAATTAATGTTAAGGCACCCAAACGACAAACAAAAATTGACAAGTTCATAACTTTATTCCAAAAAAAATCTTTAAAGACTTAACTGTCATACAGCTTTCAGACGCATATTTGCAAAACAATTAAAGTGCGTTCTTCATATTTATCGTCAATGTACAAAACACACAGCACAGTCACTCATACTTATGCTCTAGACACGTATCTTGAGGATGAATGCTATTATAGTCCTCGTGTATTTGCATTTCAGTTGAACTTGGCTACTATACCTGAAAAAGTATTACATTCCACATGAATTCCAAGTACCTACAAGCGAGTTTTTAAATTACTTATCCATCCTCATGCACAGCATCCTCAAAGATGTGAGGAGTTAATGTCAAAAATAACGTTTCTTGAAAATCATGTAAGAAAAACCCATACAATCGGCTTCCAGAGTTATTTTGATTGGGAAGTTATTAGACGTCATCGTACCTGCGTAATATATACATCTTAACCTGTAACGTTAATATTGATTATATCACACAATCAAACTCGTACAGTGTACAGTCAACCTAATCAATCCAATCGGCAATCATCCTCAACATCGCTGATTGCTCACCTTGTTACAACATGACCACATAGATGGCGCTCAACGTCCGAAAGCATTATCACATCGTAATAAATTATCTGCTTTTTCAAAGTTCACCGGAAAATAAAATATGAATTTACGTATTGAAATTGAATTGAATGTGTAAAGAAATTTATCCAGCGGTGTTTTATTATAAACCTTAATACAATAAAAAGAATCCTTAATAAGAAATTCAGGTTTTAATTGGTCCTTCTAGCGCGTTTAAGTCCCTTCTGTACCATAATTTCAATGGACGCTGAAAACAATTCTGACTCGTTCTAAATGTTTTTTTTAAATGAATTTATAGAAGTTAGTTTGTCGATATAACGTTATTTCACCCCTTCGTGGCGTACTGGTCCGTGAATCCACGAATTTTATTATGAATAGGAAAGTTGCTATTTTTACAAAAACATTTTTTTTTAAATACGCGCTTTTGAGATAATCTTATGTAGAATTGAAAACTTCTTAGTTTTTTGTTATATTTTTGGTCGCGGACGTGAGAACAGTTTTCGTTTGGTGAGCTCTTTCGCTGCTAATTTGTACAAATAAAATGGTTTACAATTTAGTTAATACAATTTTAATAATATTTGGATGATTTGTAGAGCGCCGTTTTTTTTCTGAAAAATCACCTTAAGGGCGCTGTACATATATTTTTATTTATATATAATATTTTTTTGTGCTCTATTATACTACTAACTATGAATAGCAGTGGCGTGCAGTCTATAAAGAGTGAAAAGCTGTTCCTCATCTAAGAAAAATGAACGATTAGAAGAAATTATACCAAATTTTCAGCACAAAAAAAAAATACACGATTTGTGGGTTGCTAACTCAGGGAATATTACTAATGATTTATCTGTAAATTCTATACATGTAATTAGGAAAACGTATAAGGTTTCAAAAGACAATAATCCTAAAACTGTAATCTTTTAAAATCTATATGAAATGCGTGCTGGAATTTTGAATAAAACGTTCAAAATTGCTTTTACTGGTTTTCAAGCTGCACCTATTTTCGGACATTTTGCGAAGGACGAGTATTTCCTCAAATTTAAAAATGACATTTTAGAGGGTTGACACCATTGATTGGAAGTTTAAAAACTACACAGAGCCTATCTTTGGTCTTAAAGTAATGCACGATGCACGCCACTGATGATTAATATATTTTAACAACTTAGGAATAACTTGAGGCTAACCAATTGCTTCCACTAGCTATAAAACTGTAAGTGCAATAATAATAATAAAAAATCATTTATATAGCTCAGTTTTGTGTTATTTCACTTCAAGTGCGCAATGTATCACCACTTGAGTGATGCCACGTAAAAATGCACATACGATTTATATTATGTACAGGCAGATAATATACAGAACCATGCTTACCTGGCCACAGTTTACTAGAAAATATTGTAGATACAGTTGTTGCTTGATATTTGAGATGCTGTTTATTATAATTATTAATTTTATTTTTTGTTCGTATGGTAAGGAAGAGCAAAATTATATAATAGGCAATACAGTACAGGTATTTGATTAGAATTCATCATCCAAAAGTTGATTCATGACACATAAGAAACATGTTGAAGTGAAAAGCTTCAATTATGTAATATTAATCAGATAAAATAAAGTTTTTAGTTTGAACCGAAATTCTCTTGGACTTGTTATCCAATATTCTCGTATATAATATGTAAAATTAATACGAAATATTTTGTGTGCACCACTGTTTTATATATGAATATCAACATGTTTCGGAAGCGAAACTTCACTCATCAGTCATCAGAAAACATAGTATACTAAGAAATAATGACAACTATAGGCAAATAATAAATATAGAAAAATAAGAATAAACACATTACAAACAAAAATAAAAATTAACAATAAGGCATGAGAGTAGGTAAATAATAAATTATAATAAAAAATTAATATCAGAAATTAAAAAAATATACATATTTACGGTAAATAAAATAACAAGGCATTCAAAATAAAATAATAATAGTTAATATTATTATAATTTTCATTAATAATATTCTAAATAAAAGCACTAACGGGGAGAGGGACGTCGGAGAGTTATTTTTTATAAATTCAAAATAATGATAATATTATTGTACAATACGATAAACATGGTATTTTTAAAGAGAAAAATATTCATTACGTTTTTTTTTATTTGCATGGGCTTAGCATTTATCAAAATAAAATCAGAAATATTACGTATTTCTGACCGTTCTACGCATGTTTTACAAAAACATTTAAAAAGTTGAATATCCTTAAAAAATGCTGTGAAGGTTTTTCTTTAACATGTCGTTGAGATAAATAAAAAGAAATTTGTAGTTTAAAATTTTCATAAACACTACGTAACTTTAATGTTTTTTTTTAAATAATGCGGATTATAAATCTTTGGTTAAGTTTATTTACAAAAACGTAACGAGAAAGGATTAAAAATATTATTCTCCACTTTAAAAATCATATTCATATTTTAAATATTTTGTAAAACATACAATAGGACGGTCAGAAAAAGTTGTATTTCTTATTATATTTTGATAAATGCTAAGCCTATGTACATTTATAAAATATTTAATAAATATTTTTCTATTTAAAAACATTATGTATATCGTATTGCGTAATAATACTATCAATATTTCGAAATAATAAATAATTCCGTTCCGACGTCCCTCTCGCCCTTTATGTGAAAATTAATTGAAGAGAATATTTGATTATTATTAATATTTAATTGACTATTAAAACTTGTACACTAAAATTCGTAAACATTTACTTATGTCAAAAGAATTATTATTTTTTGCATGTTATATTGATGTACAAAAAAATATTTCTTACGAATTTTATTAATAATGACACCACAAAATAATTTTACATTTATTTTAGAAATTATATAAGATATACTAGAATAACTAGATTTGCATTTCACTCGCTCTATTATTATATTGAAATTAGGCTCTTTTTTAGGGCACTAGAGTGGCATTACCCCTTAAGGCGAAGCTATCGGTGACATTACTATTTCAATTAATCTGTACTGCGAATCAGTTTACATTAAAAACAAAAAGTATGCTTTAGAAAATTTTAATATTTTCCTAGGAATTCCTTTAAAAGAATTAAAATAAAATTCTTAATTACTTTGTAAAAAATATAAGCGTACATTATTAAAAAAATATATATAAAAATTCAATACAAAATTATGATAGCATGTAAGAAACAAGTTTAAAAAAATAGTACTTCTTTATTTTTTTTTCTTTCATACAAAATTATTCACAAAATAAATAAAAACCACTCTTTGCGCCTACGACAAACATTTCTAGATTCCGCTTGCCAAGCGAATTTTATGTCCATTACCTGTATTCGTGGTGACATAAGACACAACCTGTAGCAATATTTTTTTCTAGTATAGGACACTAAAAGGATCATTATCTAACATTTGGCATTCCAGGGGGACCGGTCTGTATATTTTGCGTTAAAAACGCAAGTTAAATCGGCAATAAATAACGCAATTTGACATTTCATAAACGTAGCGTCGTCTCTTACGTCTGCGTTGCGGACTCAAACTTAACTTGTTAGTTAGTTGAGTTGTTCGCGGCGTCTGTGAACGTAAAAGATACAGACTTGGCCCCCTGGCATTCATATTTCTTTAGATCCAATAAATCTGTAACGCTATAAATATTTACGTAAGAATCAAATAATGAAATTATGTAGTTTGCTCTAATTTCCAATGTAACTGATAACAAGGAGTACCTGCAAAATATCTGATCTCAAATGAATCCAAAGTACAAGTAGCAAGAATTCCAAGTACCGAGAATCCAGACGTAGACAATAATTCCTGGCAGAATGAATCATGTTTGACCCGAGACCCGATTGCCAGCTCCACGCTCCAGTGTCAAGCCGTTGTAATTAATAAATTCATATTGAACTCTGACCTCCTACAGTTGGAGCAGCTCGCACTGGACGTGTCCAGTGAACAACTGGAGCGTATTACTCTTTATCGCTAAAATAATAACATAATAAAGAGACAGCTGTTTGATTCATATAGTTCAAAGTGATTTTACTTGTTGCGAAATTATTGCGAAAGTTTTCCTCGAAGTTCGCATGACTCGTAGAGTTATTATTGATTAGAAAACATATCTGGCAGCCTCTATAGCGTAGTGGTCTACGATTTAAAACGAATTTATGGGTTGTATTGTTTATAGGTACGATAAACTTTAAATACAAAAACAAATTTTTATTTACTGTAACATAGGCCAGTGTTACACAACCTTTTTAGCCCGCTGGTTTATTTATCCATTTATTCACGGGCCGCAGGGGGTAAAGTACCTAATCTAAGGAAGGTAACCTAATCTATTAAAATGGTAATTTTTTAATGCATTCATCATAGAATACACTAAAAAAGCAGCGCAGGCGAAATTTTCCAATCCTAAACCAATAAATGCTGTCGGTTTTTATCATTCTGAAATATTTTAGAACATGATCAAAAGTGCTTTTAGTTTTAGACGGATAATTTAAAATAAACAGAGAAAATATCACTCACGAAAAAAGAGCGCCGCAGGCGAAAGTTTTGCTAGACCCAAGGTCAAACCAAATTGTGCTGATTTTGATTTTTTTTTTATCAAATATGGAACTAAAAATAAATCTTAAAAACAAACTAAAGTTTGCCTCTAAAAACATTTGCAAAACAGAACAGAAACCGTTAAATATATTTTACAATAAAATTTTAACTATTTGAGTGGATCGCACGAAACCGCTGCGGGCGGCGAGTCAGCGAGAGCGATCACTGGCGTATGCTTTTTGAGATCTAGGTATTTTATTGGTGGAGAATGGTAATTCAAAATCCATTGACTAACTAGAATTAAATTTTGAGCCAGACATTTATGTGCATTCGAATATAGAAATATGTGAGTCAATTTTACAGACCAATTTTATAGATTTTTTTTAATAATTAATGGGTGGGCACTGAAATTCGATAAGAAACGAATAACGCTAAAACGTTTCTTGTCAATAAAGCTACTGCTGAATTCAGTGTTCATTTATTTAAAAAAATATTGATGAAAAGACACATTAAACCTTATTAAATAAAACTTCTGATAAATTCTAAGGAATAGAAGGTATATATAGATTATAAATATGCAGTAATCGATTTTGAATTAGAATTGAAAATCCAAAACTATACACATATCATAAAGAACACGCTTACATAAAAACAAATAAAAAATATTCAAAACAAAATTCAAGCTTATCTGCGGTTCAAAAAGCGCGGCAATCTTGGTTACCAACGCAACAAACAGAAGAAGAACAACATGGCGACCAATGGCAGAGCTCGAGCGCCCTGATTGGCCGGCTGCTCTGTACACCTCAGTTCTATGCACATTCTTGCCCTGATGACTTCACCTTGCGGCACACCGGGCGAGGCCTGCGGCAAGATGCAGAGGTGGAGGATTGTGCACAAGTAATTATAATCAATGGCCAAAAAAAAAAGTTTCTGAAATGTTTAAATTATTTCATAAGATTATTAACGGCTCACAAGTATTATTAAGATTATCTTGATAGTGCCATAATATTTATATGGCGTAAATGAATGATATTTCATCCCACTCATTTCTAAACTAACTTAAAAATACATAATCTATTGACGGGTAAACAATTAGATTAACCCAAAGTACGATTTCAAGGATGTTTCCTTTCTTCCCCTCTCCTTACCATACCCCTCTACCACCGCACTGTCTCTATACTGTCTCTTTCCCCCACTTTCACTGTCTTCATTATGATATATCTCTGTATGTTAATTTAGTTTACATGTGTACGTTCCTGATGAAGATTTAGTTCAACCAAAACCGGCCGACAGTACATTAATATAAATAAAATAATGTGATTTAAAACAAAAAATTCTTAAATTTCAATTATTATTTTTACGAATATTCATTTTTAAAGCTCTTAAAACTATACACTTTCTTTTAAAACGTGCATAAAACTTAAAGTTTTTCATTGGAACTAGCTCTAAAAAATAATAATAATAAAATAATGTTGAAATATAAAAGTTTGCGGAAAAAAAAGTGCGGAAGGAAAACAAATTAACATAAAGGATATCTTTTAAAACGATAACATTCAGTTCTTATTTTCTTTCCAAGACTCATCTTTTGAGATGTCAGACATCTCTAATTACGAAAAATTACGAAAATCGATACAACCTGTAATATACGGGTGCTCTTCTATCTTAAAATAAAATTATTCGTTTTCTATATACATACGTTAATATTACATATTTATTTACATTGAATTAAAGATAATATCACTGAGCAAAAAGAACCACAAAAAGAAAATAAAAAATACTGAAAATTTCTTATAAAAGTACACTTTTTCCATGAATTTGGTAAGGAACTTTGGAAAGCGCCCTTGAGGTGATTTTTCCACGAAACCGGCGCTATAGAAGTAATCTATTTGTTATTATTATTAACTTGTACGCTCATTCAGTCGGCCACACCAATCAGTTGAAGATGATAACAAAATAGTTATTTTCAAATTAATATTCAATGCTTATTTGGTAACCGAATTTATAGACAGCTTACCTTTGGTCATAGAGCAAGGTATGCCAGTGTTGGATATCCCAGTATTATTACTTGTGGTTTTAAAGTTATTGACTATTTAAGTACATAATTACACATTTTTTAAACATTTTATTTATTTGGTATCAAAGAATTTTTTTTAATTAAAACGGATTTCTACAAAAGAAAATGGTTTTATTCTTTAAATACATATTTTTTTTAAATATATATATTTTTTATAACATAACTATTACAAACATTTCTACAAATTAAACTTGAAAACACGAAAAAATCGTTTATTATTGTGGATTATCGGTCGGCGAATTAAGTCTGTTTCAAGACTAACAAAGGCGTTCTTCATGCAACAATATTATTTTTCCACAATTGCAAAATCAGTAAATTCTCAGAACGCCGGCATGCGTAATCCGACACTTTGACGAAGGCACCGAGCTCGATAGCCGGGGCAGGGCCGCGCTCGCTGACCATGAGACGGCGCTGTGGAGGTGGGGAGAATAAGAGGGCGCTCCGGGGGCCCGCGCCGGCCCTGCCGCCCCCACTACCTGTGGCACGGCATGGCCCTCTTCTGTCCAGCCAGCAGCCGCAAGTCGCCAGTCGCCCGGTAACCAGCAGTGCGGAGTGTCGTGTCGTGGTGTGGATTGTGTTGTAGTTATGTCTACCGCTAAACCGCCGCCGGTGCACCCGGAATTTGTTTACTACAAGAAGGCTGAGAAAGTCCCTATCGCCCAATTCATCTACAATAGTAGCAACGGAGAAGTCCTCGGCCGCACGGGAAAGAGCTGGGGTAAGCCACAACACATTGATTTCGATTCAGCTCTTGCAAAAACCGCGATGTTTTCTGAATGTACAATTAGCCGTTCCACATCGCCCGGGGAACTGGACACCGATATCTAATGTTTAGTTTAGACGCTTAATCATTCCGGTTAAACTCGTCACCCGAACGGAGGTCCTCAACTTCTTTTGGGATCTGTCGTGTTTGGTGGTTAACAAAGTTTGCGCGGGGAATCTCAGGGTGGGGTATACCGTGGGAGCGAGCGAGATGCAGCGGAGTTCTCAGCTCCGCTCGATGTTTATGTCGCCCGAACTCCTTGTCTGCACATTGTCAGATCGGTCTAAAGGGGTTTGCCCATGAATGAAAAGTAGAACAGTAAGTGAATATTCCACCGGGACGATGGTGGATAGTTGCATTACAGCAGCCAGGCCGTGGTGATGTCCACCGGAGCCGCGTTATCAGAAAGTGACACGCCTCTCCGCTGTGAAGGTGGTCGTCGGTCGCGGGCGTGGCAGATGTAAACGTAAACAACGAATGTTTTCAAATAAAACTGAGGCGATGCAATCAAAATCGCAGTTGAAATCGATGTAATGCACTACCAAGTGTTTAGCAATGCTCCACGCCAGCGTAAGAATAATCTCGGTTGAGATTTAATGGGCCCAATCTTATAGCTCGCAGCCGCTTTATGAGCTCTGCCAAAAGTATTTGTAAACCGAGAACTTATTTATGGACGTCCCCAGTCCCATGGAGCTGCGAAGAAATGCTGATATTATAATATTCTCAAGTATTACACAATAAGCGTTTATGACTGTCTTCCTTCTCGGGGTTCTAGGAAATCTCTCTTGCCTCGGTCAGATTCTGAAATACTCGTACGCTGCAAACCTCTGGGAATAGACTCACCTTTCTAAATACGGTTTTGATTACCTATAAAACAAATAATATTGAATTCAAACATGATTCATCCTCAACGCGCTAACTCCGCGTGTTGGATAATGACATTGCTGCTAGGCTCCAACTGGTTTCCTACGAATTGTTTACTATTGTCCCCAGGTGTTATGCAGGTGGTTATTGCATGTACCTCGTCATTATGAGAATCATTCGTCAGAGGGGGGATTTCGTGAAGACCATTCTGTTATACCTGAACCTTACACTTCTCTCATTGTTCACGTTAATATATTTTAAATTTTTATACAATGCACTCGATTCTCCAAACCTAATGAACCCAATGTTACTTTATCGGAATATTTTTCCTTATCTACCCGTAAAACCAAAAACATAATGCATTGAAACAGATAAAAAAATGTAGCTACCGAGATAATAATTGGTCAATTAAGTACCATGGTGCCATTCTTGCCATATATTATCACGTCGGGAACGCCTTAAAAAGTTTGAAAATAGCCTTGAACGCCGAAACAGCCGTCACAATAATAAAAACTAAAAATACTTGCAGAACTTAATAATAACATTATTATATTTGATTTATATACAATTTAAAAAAAATTTAGAAACAAATTAATTAAAAATTATTTTTTATTCCCCACTTTATTAATATACACATATTATTATGAATATTATTAATATTATTGTATTCTATACATGACATTATTATTTTTTTAGTATTCTATATATTCCTGGTGAAGAAAGCATCGCTTTCGAAACATGTTGATATGTGAATATTAATAAAGTGGTAAATACAAAATAATTTTGAATTAATTTATTAATAATGACGCCACAAAGTGAATACCAATCTTTTGATAAAATTGTAAATTTATAAACTGTTGATTTATTTATTATCTTTAACATATTGGAGGTATTCACTTTATAGATTAAAAAAGGTTAATGAACTATGTGGATGTATAATTATAATAACTGTAAAAAATGGATCGATTTGTGTGTTCTTAAATTTATTTACAAGAAAATCTCAACAAAACAATAATTTTCTACAAATTCATTATATTTTTACTTGTTCTTATTGTTATCTAAAATTGTTCTAATTAGAAAATTATCAATGAAATAATAAGTGTGTACCTGCGGTGAAACAATAAAAATTGTTCTTGCAATAGCTTCTGTTTTCACTTTCTTGCCATATCAGCGTCCAATCCCATTAATTAAAGTAAGTTCACTTGAGCAAGTACTGGTACAGAGAGATAGGTAAAATCAAACACTAGAAAATTCCTAAGAAAGCCTCATGAACAGTAATGCTTATTGGTGAATCATACGCTTTATCTACAAGTATTCAGTGCATTCAACCTGTTGTATTCTGTAAACAACACTATCGAAATAAATTTTAGCAAAGTAGAACGATTCAGTAGAATATTGTTGTTTTTTGTCAGTCGGGTATTGTATTACCTCAAGTAAATAAGCGAATCAGCTGTTAGAAGCATCAAAGTCTTACTCGGAACTGGCCAAATAATATTGGAGACAAACATGGGTTTTTAGCTCTCAGTAATTTATTACGCTTTACTACATTTATTTCTTTTGCTGACTAATTTCCTTGCTACTCTTGTAGACTACGGTGAGGACGTTTTGATTCAACTGGGCAAATATTGAAAACATACTCAGGTTTATTCGTTCTCAGTAGCAGTGGCGTGAA